>CM068588.1:21404625-21707125 GCA_035048485.1 Pteria penguin | reverse complement strand
AGGTCGGTTAAAGACATAGAATGCTATAGCAATACTCTCAGAATGCTTGCTAAGTTTTGTGTGTTTGTTTCTTGTTTTTCAATGTTGAAGTTAACATGTAGAGGTAATACGCTTAATTTGGTGAAAGACAGCTGTTACTACTATTTGTTGCAAGTGCCTTTACTTTTGGATCAAATATGTTACTATGAAAATTTACAATTATTGCTGCTTAAATTGTTGACTCGAAAGGTGGTCATCGGTACCTTGATAAAAATGGGAAAATAAAGTTTTGATACAAGAGATAGTATAAAGCTTATATTTTACAATACAGTTTAACAAACTTGGAATAATTTTGTAAACTCCTTTGAAAATGCCACTTAAACTATAAGACATACAATTAAACCGTAAAATAATTTGTTTGAGTGGGGTCTTATATCATGGCTGGGATAAAAGTAAAAACAAGTTAGTCACTCGCAGGCACAAGTTTATTATATGTAATTTGTGTGCACGTGGATCAGCAAACCGATTAAGCGCACGAATTGAAGATTGGTTATGGTCAGATCAAATGACCGTCCTAAATTGGTATCGTAACTGCACTACAATCGAATATTTTTGTGATTTCCTCATGTTTTTTTTTTCATGTAATTACATTAAATGTTGTATATCTTCATGGTAAATCCTGTCATATCACTGAGTCAGTTACTTTTCATGATTTCTAGTTATGTGACTCGTGCGGGAAAGTTGCTAACTCGTGTGCACAAGTTATTACCTCGAACGCCCGAGTTTAAACTCATTTTTACAGCGTATGAAAATATTGATAAACTACATGCAATTATGGTACGATAATGGGTGAAACAGCACAGGACAAGAAATATGACGAAACTGAAGAATATACATACACAGAATCAGTACAGAAAGGTAAAACAAAGAGAAAACAAAGTGCATCGTTTAAAGGGGATTTTCAGTGAAATTTTCATGTGCATTTCTCTCATATTCACGAAGATAACCTTACAAAAGGTGTGAAGTGGTCGGCTTGACAACCACAGGTAGGTGGAGGAAAAGCTATACGACTTTTTCGTTCTGAATTTCTTTATGACGACATAAATATACCTCAACTTCAGGCGCGCTATCTTTTGTTTAATTTCCATCATTAAACAAGGAAAAACATACAACGAGGGAGAAATGACGACATAAGCGATAAATTAATAAAAGGAAAACAGCTATCAACCACCTATTGTCCGATGATAAATGAGAAATTCACAAACCCTCGTGCCAGGTTAACTACTCCATGTCTCGGCAAAGAGAAGGTGAACTTGACATTAAGGTTTGTAGATTTCTCAATCATCGCCGGGCATTAGAGGCAGATTGTATTAATCTTTTTGAGTTTATTTAAAGAAATTCACCAGTGTTTCCAATGAAATTTACATTAACTGGACTTTTCATCTAACAGGACGAATACACTGCATGGAAATTGAGAAATGGTTTCTAAATAAAACTTATTTGCCATATAAACTACACTTCATCTGTAAGCGTTTGCTTCGTTATTTATACTACATACATAATTATATAATATCTATATACATGTCTTTCTAGGAAGTTTCATGTAGTTACTCTGGGGCGGTAATTTAATGTACACGTGAACATGTCGAAGTAGTTATTTATATTGCATTTTGACAGCTCATTGTACCAATTAATGCCACAAGTATTCCTACTTTATTAGATATGAATTATTCATTATGCAGATGCATTTAACATTCGGGCATGTGTTACTTGGTGTTCTATTGCAAAAATACTATTTTCAAGTTATTTTGAAATAAATGTGGCAAAAACCACTGTCTCAGATTGTCATAGACGCACGAAATAAGCAGCTTTGGTGACAGATATTTTTTATTTAAACTAAAAAAAAAAAAAAAGAATTTTCTGGCAGTTGATACTGCACTTAACACTTCAAAGTATCAAATGACACAATGAACCACCAATGTACACACAATTGTCTCTTCATGTTAGTTTCACACTTCATGTTAATTTCACATCTTCTAGGGGCAGGAGGAGTGTTTCTTCTGAAGGCGTCACATTCTTTAAAGCGGATTACTACAACATTACACCCAAGTTACGTGTACGTCTGGGTTACATCACATGCTTTAGAAGTGATAGTTCTTGTATATTATATAAGTACATCAGAATTAAATCGGACATATGTTTTTCAATGATAAATAAATGTAGAAATGACCATGTTTACATGTAAAACCGTTCAGCTTCTGAAGGTAGCTATAGACTACACCACTACGATGCATTTAAAAGCAAAGAACACACAGGAAAATTACGAAGCTCCATGGTGTAAGAAGGTATATGGTCATTTAAATCTGATGTTCCTACAATTTACTTTAATCAGCACCTTTGTCGGTTTTTCCTTTAGTATGTCTTTCTAAACTCTTTGACTAGAATCTTCTTATTAACGGGTAATCTAGCGTGACTCATACGAACACCACTTTAATGGAAATCATTTGCACAAAGTTTACAAAGTTCTTTTTTTTTTTTTTGTCTAATAACATTTTGTTTGTTTTTATTATGCATTTCTACTTTATGGTTCATTCACTGTATTGATTATATGGCAAAATAGTAAATGTGAACTGCCTAATTTTGAAATGATTACCTTACGTCATCGCAATATTGAGTATCATTTACCTGCATTGCTTCGATTTAATCGGGACTATTTTGATGACGTGTTTTCCCTGTGAACCTTATTATGCAGTTTTGACCTGTACTAATGTTGTGAATAAAGTGTCGAATTGTTTTTGTATGCATTGAATTCTTGAAGAGCGTCAACTCATAATCACTCTTGGCATCTGGGTCCGGCGCCATAAATGGTGAAAACATTAAGTGAATTATTTCATTTTGATTTATTTCATTATCAAACGTTCAAATCCATTAATATTGTCATGCAGAATGGTTAAAGTCTATTGCTCGATAGAATAAAACGCAATAAAATCCAAATCCCTGTTATTAATTTGTTGTTGAACAGAAGAATTTGAAATAACTTAAGTATTTTCTCAGCAAATGGCGCTGGACCTTGATCTTATTTCCGGTTGCCAGTAGTCAGTAAATATCCTAATTGGTTCATGGTTGTTAATGCCATAGCGATATTGCTGGTTAGTGTACTTTCGAAATTGTGTCATACAATTTGGCAAAATGTCTTTTGTCTTCTTTTTCACTTACAAACGTCACTTCATGAAAATAAATGTTCAGACACAGTTGCCATATTTAACAACTCGTGACGAGTTAAATCGGTCGCTGTATGTTACAATATATTGTCGAGAGTACAATTCAAAATGCGAGCAGTGTAAAGAAGTTAAGCATGGAATAAGATATATATTCACGGTGTATCTTTAGCATTGAAGTCATTAACCGAGTAAAGATAATCAATATCTCAATGTTTTAGAGATAGGGGACTCCGTTCTTATACAAATTCAACATTCAGTAGAGGTGTAGCAATTTGATTTAGAGGAACTTTAGATATAAACGTATTGCATTTTTAATTCAACATATGGTGCAAGATTTGTGTTTAATGTTTATTTGGGTGATAATGTATTTAGTATTATCAATATCTTTGCCCATAGTATGAAAATAATAGGCGTAAAAACCTTAATAATTCCGCGTCAGCACCTGTTTGTGAAATAGAGCAGTTTAAATTGTAATTTTGAAAAAAAAATGAATAAAAGCGGGAAGCAATTATGTGAGATACTAAAATTATACAACTTGATAGATCTGTTGAATAACCTTGCTACCGGACAAAATGGATTGATATGGCATTTGATTGATTGATTGGTTGAGTTTTGTTTAACGTCACAATACGAATATTTCACGTATATGGTGACGGTTTCTGCCTGATGCGGGACATACAAATTTTGACCTTTGCAACGGACCCACCCGAAGCAGTGAGGAATCTTTAACATGCCATACATACCACGACACGGGGTCTCGGTTTTTACTGTCTCATCCGAAAGACAGGACACCGGCATGACCAGAGTGGGAATCGAACCCCGGCCTCCTGATCAGGAGTCCAGCGCGATACCACTAGGCCACGCCGGCTTTATTGATATGGCACATTGATGACAATATTATAAAACTATAATAGATTGTTTTTGTTAGTTTACATTATCAGTATTGGAAAATGTCATTATATGAAAACTACCTGGAGTTTATTCTAAAGGCACACGATTGAGTGATTATATATTTCGTAAACTCCAGTTCGGTCATTGTACTAAAAATAGAGTTCTAGGAAATATAGACCATCTATAGAAAATAAAATCTTTCGTATTAAGATAATATCGAATATAAAAAAGTATTGAAAATATCTTTTCAACCATAAATGGTTTATCTCCAATTCCAAAGCAGGAAACTTTTAAGCTAGAAACAAAATACTTTTTATTGCTTCTGCAAAATTTAGCTAAGATAAAATTGCTAATGTTGAAAAAAGATATTACTAGAACAAGCTTTTCGTAATATGTTAATAGTTATTGAAATCAGATTTTAAGATCTAGAGCAAATTCACAACAACATGATATAGTAGCTAAAGGAAACAGATTTGTTTGAAGTCTGACTGGATTTTCGAATAGTATTATTGATGAAAATTGTAATGTAAACGAACGTCTCTTCTGTTGCAATGATATACTTGACGGAAATGTAGACCAGTATTTATCATCAGTAAAATTTCAGTCAACCGATGGTAAAAAAAAGAATTTTTTCTAACAATAAAGCAATCAAAATATCAGTTTTTGAGATGAAAGAAAATAAATCTCAATACAGACAAAGCCGATTTAAAGGTATTAAGAAATTTTTCAAGAATTGATTACTGACCTAACCGATAATGTCTACGAAATCCTTGCTTTTGAGTTTGCTTTAAATGTCATCAAGTATTTCAGCTGTGTTGAAATTTGAGCAATGGAAAAAATTAAAATATGGAAAGATCTTTGAAACATATTCAACAATGATCTTACAGTAGATATAAATGACACATTATCATTATGAATGAAAATACTTACCACACTTACTGTATATACTTGTTGTTTGTTATTGAACTATTACGTAAATGTGTTTATCTATTACAGCTTGTGAATAATTGTTATTTATATGTACATAAATCTTTATAAGTTTGGATTATTGTTATTATTATTGTCCCCCGCTTTTATCGAAAGCATGGGGACATTAAATATCATTCGTCTGTCTGTCCGTCCGTCTTGATCATAACTTTTTAACTGTAATACATAGGACCTTCATATTTGGCATGTGTCCTTAATAGCAATGTCGATCCGTTAGTACTAGAATTCTTTATCATGTCACCTTGACCGTGACCTTTGACCTACTTCAATGTAACTGTTTAACCGTAAGACGTAGGGACTTCAATTCTGTCATGTGTGTCTGCATGCACAACCATGACTTTTTAACCGTAAGATATAGGGCATTCGTATTTGACATGTGTGTCCCTAATTGCAATATTTTTCCGTTGGTACCAGATTTTTTTTTAATCATGTCACCTGTTTTAGAAGCGAGCTCAGAATCTTGAACTGTAGGAGCTCTGACTAACAGTCATAGGGGAGGAAGTTCGAGACCATGTTTCCTACGAAAAATAGTTTAGACAGGGCCAGTCATGGAGTCCTAACCGCCCTGTGAGTCAGTATGCAACGCTCAGGGAAACAAATCTGCATAAAACAAGAAAAAAGAAAAACCCTGTTCACGGTGGTTTAATAACCTACAGAAATATTTACATATATTAATAAAGAAATATACATCTCTTCACTTCTAATCCATTATCTTGTTTGAAGTCAACAGAAACGTTACGTAATGTAAGGTTTGATCGACAAGTTACGTTTTATGTCAAGAAACAAATCTGTCATTTATAATAACAAAAACATCAGATTTTGAATACTATTAAACTGTATGAAATATAACAGAAGGAAATGCATGGCATGTACACATGTACAAAACGACCAAATGAAATATTCGCAATATGTCGATCTTTCAAGTCTAAAAATCATTTTGGAAACGGGGAAGCAATTGCAGTCTACAGTAGAATTGAAATAAATATGATAAATACAATGGACGAGTCATGGATTTTCATTTAGTACGCTTACAGCATAAATAAAAAACAAGTATGAAATAATGATTCAAAACGTAAATGGAACACAAATTCACAAATTTTCTGCACAATATGCGTATCTACATACACAAATAATAATATTATGAAAAAAAATATTGCACTGCTGCACGACTCCAATCACAACATATATATATAAATCCATAAACAGCTCGGTGAATTTATTCAGTCGTTAATCTCCGTAATGTGTTACGTCAGAATTTGTACCAATGCTACTTTTCCTTCGGTTTTAGTCATGACGTTAATGTCTGCATTGTGACATCACAGTATGACGTTTAAACTTGTAGAACAAGTTCTACAGAAAGCCTTTATTTTACTCGGGGTTTTCAGTAAAATCGAAAAATAGATATATTTAGATGTCTCTCAGAGAAATACTGAAGCAGAGGGAGCAATGGTATTTATAACAATTCAATAGGAATTTAGGAAACTGCAAAATCTCCCAGCATTCTAATAGCACATTAATTCTTAATTGGATGATTGTAGGTACTTGGTCACTCTGATAACCAGAGCTCCATGAATGCTTAATGTTGTACATCTTGATTGGTACCATGGAATACGGCGCACATGTGGGATAAGAGAAACATAAATTTCAAATCCAACAATTATTGCATTCCTAAAAGATGAAAGACATTTTTGAAACCTGGGGTAGGGCAAATGCTCAAATATACCCATTTAAAACATTCACTTAAGTGACTATGAGTTATACTAACTCGAATAATTCATTCTCATTGACGTTGACTAGTCGGTAAAGGGTGATTATTTTTCGTGATACATGATCCGGTCTCATGTACTATCGGGGGTCAGTGATTTCCAAAACTTCGTATTTTGTCTCTAACTACACATATTTTTATTTAACATTGACCGTTATCTTTGAATTTTAATGCAAGTGTACTTTACGGCTAGTCCTTTTATCAAAAGTAAGATTTGAGTATGAATTCTCTATCGTTACATCATGGGACACGGCTCGTATGCTGGACTAGAATTGTATTTCTCTTTAATAGTGACTGGGGCTGTCAAAACAGAGGTGGGATCAGGTGCCATGGAGGAGTAAGCATCCCCTGTCCACCGGTCACACCCGTCGTGATGCCATAAGTATAAGCGAAATAGTATTATTCGCTGTCACAGAATTAGGAAACGGCACAACCGTAGTCAAAATAGGTATATGTCATAAGCAGTAAGAATAATGCTGTATAGTATAGGTAATACAGATGATTTAGTTACTGTGAAAAAAGGAAGTCAACATGTCAGACGACGATACATCATATGAGCAAATAATGTCTTTATAACGACCGTAAAATTTGCGGACTGTGGACATAAGTCGTGATATCTCATATCCTTGTTTGAGTAACGTTTCTCGTAGTAATTGGCCTCGATAAATGAAAGAGCATTCAGACATTATTTCTTGCCATGTATACATTATTTATTTCCATGTATACTCAGAACAACACATTACTCAATATCTTTTTCTGGATGATATTTTCTATTCGTATTTGAAATGAAATATGTTGGATACATTATCATCTAAATAAAACAAAGAGACCTTTCCATATAAATCCTTTCTGTGAAAAGGCTTAAAACGGTCAATTCAAAGAGAAAACAAAAGACATCTGATCAAGCTGTATGACACAAATCGCCAAAGACATGAACAAAAACATCATAATAGTAAACAGCACAGAAAGCGACATAACAAAAATATTCGATTGTACTGCAGTTACGATACCCACTTAGGACGATCAATTTAAGAAAAATGAGGAGTTACTGCCTCGGTTATGTGACAGAAGTCAGATTTAAGCTATACAATACATGAATATAAATAATATACTAGCACATGTAACACATTACAGAAATATTTGATTGTAGTGCAATTACGATACCGACTTCGGACGGTCATTTAATTTGACAAAAGCCAAACAAATGGTGTGGTTAACCGGTTTACGGGTCCACCTTCCCACTCACCGTAACAGCAGAATAATCAAAGGACGTACATTTAAAAATTTATAAATAATCATCCACGTAAAGAACAAGCGTCAACAGGTATTGCATATTGAGAGGTCATAAAAATATAAACACGTAAGGTATTGTAAAACACATAATGATATAAAGATATATGCGACGTCAACATGATAAACCGTTCTCTGTCACTGTCAGTCTGAAAGCGAGCTAAGACCCTAGATCTGTGGGAGTCCCGACTAACAGTCAGAGGGGACGAGGTTCAGGACCATTCTCCTCTGAAAGAGGTTTGGACAAGGCCCGTCATATAGTCCCCACCGCCCTAAGTAACAAATGCCAGTTACTTGGTGTTGTTTACAAGTGCCCGCAACCCCCCACACACAATCATCAGCACAACCACATTTAAAACTTTATATGGAATTCTCCATATAGAGAACAAAATTCAACAGACTTCTCAAGAGTAGAGGTCATAATAAGTTTCACACAAAACGTTTACTGAACAATATACTAGTATCATAAGTATTTGAGGTGACATCAATTTAAGTAAACCGTGCTCAGCCCGTCTGTACGCGAGCTCGGATCCTTAATCGATAGGAGTTTCCGACTAACAGTCAAAGTGGACGAGGCTCAGAACCTTGTTTTCTCTGAAAATGTTGGACGTGGCCGCTTCATAGAGTCTCCACCGTCCTGTTAGTCAGCAAGTCTGTATAGGGCTACAGGGGGGTGGGGGGGGGGGGGGTGGTCTCTGCGGTGATCTCGGGGTAATACTGTCGGTGTCGAGGACGTTTAATTATTTTACATCCCATCCAGAGTGCCTATCGAAGAATGAAGGTGACTTCAAAATAAGTAGAAAATGTGAAAGTGGTGTTACTACTACCAACCCAATCGGTTGATTAAATGTTATAAGCAACGTTTTTGTGTGCCTTGCTGTATTGTACGTTTCATCTAAATAAATAAAGAATCACTTTACTATTTTTTTTGACTTCAATAAAACAATATTGATAATGCAAAAATGTAGGTAACAGTATCGAATGTTTTTACTCTTAGTAACTCATAACTGTACAAACACTGCATCAATACCAGATTTAAAATACTTATATTCATTAAGTATTCTGAAAATCAACATACCGCATATTTTAGGTCGATGTTGACTTGTAAAAGACCAGAAATCGTAACATGAATGTAGTGGGTGCTATGTATTTTATTGCTTCAGATAACTCCACATGCTCTTCGCATTGGATTCACAATTGTTTAGAATCAATTATATTATGATGCCTTTCATGTACGCATTCTTGTCTGTTCTGCGTGTCCGAGCTGACGATATCATAGAACTGAGTCAAATTTCTTTTCTTCCTGCCTACTGTATGTAATCACTCCTACGCAACTGCTGCTCGGTATCTTTGCATTTTACATGTAAAGATGATGAATAAATCCAAACCACAAGTCCAAAAATCATGAAACCAGAGGACATACAAAATCAGTGAAAATGAAAAACAAATGGAAAATAACAAAATATGTCTACTGAAGAGCATATGTGAACCCCTGTGAAAGAGTGAGATCAGGTGCCCGGGAAGAGTGAGCATCTCCTTCTTGCTAGCAACACCCGTCACATATACCCAGTAGAAAGAGTCAACTCGTGTAAATTCCATATGTATTTATATATGGAGAAGTCGAAGTAGGTAACCTTCTAATATAGAAGGTGTCAAATCTGTGTAAAATGATCGGAATCGGTCTCAGTCCAGAATATCATTTCAAAGTCTGGATAACGAGATATCATATGGAGTAATAAGAGTCTCGTAACAACCGTAGAACTTCCTCAGTGACGTTGATAGTCTAGCACATATATAACCCTGGTTGAGCAGCTTAACTGGAAGTCGCCTAGCCCTCAGAACAAAGTCATTGTAATTTGAACATGCTCTGGAATAATGTATTAACTGAGATATGAATACGCCGTATGCGGGCGATGATGGAAAGTTGCTACTCATGAAAGGAAAGTTTGTGATAGCGAAATTGAAATCGTAATTGTTCGTCATTTACATAGGATATGTTATAACTAGCACGGTTATCAACTTTGATACTTTATTGCCTTAGAAAGAGTAATTATATATATATATATATATATATATATATAGAGAGAGAGAGAGAGAGAGAGAGAGAGAGAGAGAGAGAGAGAGAGAGGGTGAATAACTGCAAAATACATAAAACAATATTTACAATATAATCATAATACGATTAATAAGTAATGAAATCAAATATACTCATATTAAGATGATAAATTCAAGTAGTAATCAAATGAAACAAATCATTTCACATTATGCCATAATAAATTTAACATGAGAAATATGATCTTAGACCAGTATCATAAAATAGGATTTATGTTTCTATTGTCTTTATAAAATAGTTACATATTTAGCGTCTCTCTTTCCTGTGATATGCTACTGCTCCATAATTTCTGTGGGTTTTTTTAACTCTGGTACATAGCTCTATTTCTTTCATTACATATCATTGGTGAGGAGGAAACGCCAATGAACTTCTGTCTAATGTGACCGAAATCTATATAACTTGTCAAAATGCGCATATGGTGCACGACATTAAAAGGTAAATATGTTCTATATTTATTATAACCACTAGGCCGGTGTCACTGCTGGTGGAGTGATAGTTCCCGAAGGCATCATAAGTCTAGTTTTCAGTGCTTTTGTACTGACATGAAATATATTCTTCAAATTTTCAGTCATCAAATTCAGTAAATCACTCTAAAACTAAGGAATGTCTCCCTCATACATAGCTCTGTCCTTAGATAGATTTTTGTTCACTTTTCTGTCATTTTAGCTTCAACACTGCTTTTCATATTTTTATATATTTTGAGAATTCCAATCATTCGGCTACGAGCATCATCAAAGAGACATAACTTGGCGAAATGCGCATATGGTGCACAAAATTAAAAGGTATATAAGTTCTATATTTATTTTGTATATACAGTAGGTAAAACAATCCGAGTAGATAATATAAAACGGACCGAAAATAACATGTGGTTTATATCAATTTTACATGGAATCCCGGCCGCCGAAATTTTGAAAAAAGTGAAAATGAAATAGATGTATAATGAAACGAAGATTATTTTTTCGTTTCCTGTCTTTTTGTAGGCGGGAGTACATAATTAAACTTTGCAAATTATACCACAAACAGCATGGTAAAATGTAATTTGCACAAAAGCCAGGAGCAGGCGCTGCGTTTTCCATTCTACATTGACAATGAACAAGAGTTATTGCTCTTTATATGTGGTACACTTCAAAATGCATGTGCTAACTGATATGAACTCCACCTCATACATCAACTACGATATTTGGCACATATTTCTCGGGAATTATAAGTTTTAATATATATATATATGGCGCCCAGTAAAAACATTTTTAAATGTTACCCTTTATTAATCTCTTGTATAACATCCCTCTGAATGTTATAATATAATATTCCGTCGACGCTATCTATTTTCGCAAAGATGTTGACATAATTAGCAAAATTTATCAGAGAGTAAATTTCTTTGTCATTAATGTTAATTCACAGGACTGAACAACCAAGAACCTCAAAGCCTATATTTTACACTAAAAAGACAAGTTAGTAAAATCTACACACAGGCGCTGTGTTTTTTGTCGCCCTTGTTTTGCCTTATGTAGATCACCGGCACTGTGTTACATGAAGAGTGCCTTTTCAAAATACCCCACCCCTCCTTTATATATCGTCTAGCTCCCCTTTCCCCTAACGTAAGAAACGATGGTCATAATGTAACCGCTTCAACTAGTATTTCCTACAAGTTCTGATGATAATCAGAGGAAAGTAAAGTACCAACATGTAAAATAATGTCTATCCTTTTGATATCTGTCCTCAAAATTTCATACAAGCATTTTTAAATGCACCAACAAACGCAAATTCGAACGGCACAACTTGCGGACAGTTGGCTCGCCATTCATCATGTTGATACAATATCGGCAGGGTGTGATAGACCAGAAACATACATACACAAGATCAGTATAATGACAAGATTGTGAAGATTGTGAGAAAAAGGAATATTAAAGCCATAAAAATGAAATAAAGATTTAGTGTTAGTTTTATTTTAGCCATACATTGAACTACTGCTCTCTAATGAGGCAAATACGGTGAAGTCCTATTATGCAAATAAACCTGTAATAGACTGCTGGCGAGGAAACTGTTCGCGAGTTGTGTCGTTCGAATTTGCGTTTGTTTGCGCTTTTAAACATACTTAAATGAATTTTTGTGGACAGATATCAAAAGATTAGACATTAATTGTCATGTTGGCACTTTATTTATTATCCGAACCTGTAGGAAATACTAGTTGAAGCGGCTTCATTCTGACCGTCGTTTTTTACCGTAGGGAAAAAGGGGAACGAGACGATATATATAGCAAGGGGGGGGGGGTAGTTTTAAAAAGGCACTCTTCATGTCACACAGTGCCTGTGATCTACATAAGGCAAAACAAGGGCGAAATGAACAAAAAAAAAAAAAAAAAAAAAAAGAAAGAAAGAAAGAAAAGAAAAGTGCAGAATGTGTCCTACAGATACCTACAGATATAACATTCGGCAAATTCTTCAGATCTTATTCAGAACTTCTATCTAAATTTGGAAATATTTCTTTTCAACACTATGTATCCAATGGAATTTCCCATCCTAATTTTTACGGTGATCTCGTATATAAACTAAGGAAAGTAAAAGGCTCTGATAAGGTTAGTTTATCATGTAATACAATTGTCAAACGTCTTCTAAATAGACAATATGACATTGAGATCATCAAAAAAACTATAGGTCTTGTATTTGGCCCCTCTACAGCCTTATGCAGACTTTTACTTGAACGTTGCACGCTACTAACAGGGCGATGGGGACTATATGACGGGCCTTGTCCAAACCTCTTTCAGAGGAGACATGGTCCTGAACCTCGTCCCCTCTGACAGTTAGTCGGGACTCCTACAGATCTAGGGTCTTAGCTCGCTTTCAGACTGGCATCGCACGCTTTATCATGTTGATGTCGCATATATTTTTATATCATGATGTATTTTACAATACCTTACTTGTTTATATTTTTATGACCTCTCAATATGCGATACCTGTGGACCCTTGTTCTATACATGGAGGATTATTTATAAATTTTTAAATGTACGTCCTTTGATTGTTTTGCTGTTACGGTGAGTGGGAATGTGGGCCCGTAAACCGGTTAACCACACCATATGTTTGGCTTTTGTCAAATTAAATGACCGTCCTAAGTCGGTATCGTAATTGCACTACAATCAAATATTTTTGTAATACGTTATATGTGTTAGTATATTATTTATATTCATGTATTGTATAGCTCCATGGTGACTTCTGCCACATAACTGAGCCAGTAACTCCTCTTTTGCCTTTGATATTCTACTTATTTCATGTGAGACTGTCTATAATTATTTATGAGACATTTAATGTATGTCATCTTTAGCCGTATAATTTATTCTACTGATTTCATGTGAGACTATCTATAATTATTATGAGACATTAAATGAATGTCATCTTTACTCGTATAATTTCTTCTACTGATTTCATGGGAGACTGTCTATAATTATTTATGAGACATTTAATATATGTCATCTCTACCCGTGTAATTTATGTCCACAACTTATGTAGGTTGATCTATTTGTGTTTTTCGTGGCTCTCGGCATTTTTTCAATTACTGCACGAAACGAAAGCATAAAGTTACAAACCTATTCACTATGCAGAGGTAAATTATGGAACTGCGGTTAAAACGTTTTAAAGCGTGAAAAAGTTATATCTACCTATCTGCGAATCATCAATCTAAATTATGCCATTTTTAGAAGAAGAAAATATAAGTAGTAGTAATTCACATTAAATCAACTTGAAATTTCGCATTTTTCCTCCCAAGTATTTGGTCTCGTTGAACCACTCGTTAGCTTACTCACTGATTAGAGTTTTTAACAACTGTCACCTGGTATGCGCCTCCTGCTTGGCTATCCGCATCCGCCAAGCATATCCAAAATAAAAAGAAAACAACATTTAACACTGCTCGCATGAAATATCTGTTCTCTGTTTTTCTTGATGATAGGCATCATTTTAATAATACATGTATTTGGCGACATTCTATATCAATTTTATTTTATTCAATTTTACATGGTAGTTAGAGGAAGAAACACGGCCTATTGTATAATTGATTGGATATCATCACAAATTAACTTCTTAGCTGACGCCGGTGTCCAAATGACTGAGTAAACCCAATACGATGCAATACATCATCTGTATTAAGGGAATTTAACTCAGCTGTATGGGGTAAGGCGTCACCGACATGCTGAGTATAGATAAATGTAAATGGTGTGTACATAAGGATACAACTCTAAAATGTAGTTGCCATATAGTGGTCTTCCAAATACGCGCGATAATTTTCTACACCACAATAGAGTAATCGCCTAACAAATGTGAAATAATCGCACAAATGATAGTGGCAGATTATTACATCTTTAAAAAAAAAACAAAGGTAAAACACACATAGAAGATAGGGCACTGTTGGATTAACAAGAGCATAGAACAATGGTGAGAACTTGGTTGAGACCACGTAATCGAAAGAAGTGGGTGTATCCGTAGGAAGTAATAATTGATAAAGATTAAGTATATAAACAATATTCTCAGTAGCTCTTCTTCTGTATCCACCAAAATGTACAAACATTGCATCTATACCATGTATTGTAACAGCATTTCAAACTACCGGGACAATGATGATCATTCCCGCACTTATGATTATTGGTTGGACTCCCAATGTGTGGACAATAACCTGGCTTTCCACGAGTACCGGCTGAAAAGGACATCACATATCATTTCAATATTGTAAATTAAAAAACCAATTTTAGATACATTTAATTAAGTAAAATTTCAACATGAAAAACATAATCATCGAAACAGAGTAATTTTTAATTTCTTTTGAAAATAAACTAATACTTACAGTACACGACGCCTACATATAGAACAGCAAAGAGGATGATGCACAGCTTAACGGTCATATCTGTTCTTACTGAATAAAACATAATATAATTTAAATTGACAGCTAATTTATAATGCTGAAGTGGTACATGTAAATCAGTCAGCTTTAATTTAAGTTTTAAATACTGGTAGATGCACATATAAGTTTTTAATAATTGTAGGATACATGAACAAACTAACAATAACAAAGTGATCCAAATACGGCTTTAAAAACCAACATTTCTTGACAGGATGTGCAAAAATGTGTTAAAGTCAGATATACGGATGGTAAATGCACCTCTATATGTGTATTTGTGTGTATTGTCACTGTCATGCGTCCAACATATCTACAAATGTTATCTCTTAGCAACAACCTCACTATCACTTTTTTTCCCAGCAATATCCCCATGTACCATCCATAAGTCAGTATGATATCATGTGTTTAGATTTCTTAGTCATTTTCCATTTGCTGTAATAAAAATATATAACCACGATATGTATAGATGGGTGCAGTCCTAATATAACATTCGACAGTCATATATTTGACCAAAACACACAAACACACACACACACACACACACACACACACACACACACACACACACACACACACACACACACACAAAATAGAAATAAAGAAAAAAAAAACACATAATTATATAGGCCGTATAGAGAGGTGATAAGTATTAATCCAGGAAAAAAACTACTATTATTTTCATCACTACACTTGTTGCTTTAATTACTCATCGTATTCTTATCATTACCACGGTCATATCACGGCAGGGTAGGTATCATCGGTTTGCGAGTAATACTTACTCCTTTATAGTATCTTCTTGGACCTCTGATGCTTCCAAAGGTCTGTTATTATTATCATTATCATTATTATCATTTAATACTCTTCAAATTTATTTTTCACCATGTTATGATTTAATCGAATTCTAAACATTTTGATTTCATTTCCTTCATATATTATGATCTTCTTCATCTTCATCTACATATATGTATCTAGTTTTTAATTATAAGCAAGCGAAATTGGCTACAAAACGTATAAATGAGGCCCTAAGTGCGTTTACGAGGTTTCGAAATGCTGTTCACGTAGAATATTGCGTACACTCAAAAATTTGCTCCAGAATATCAATTTTCACGTAAAATAATATAGATTTAAGATTGAAACAAACTGTACATGTACATGTAATTCCTGATGTACAAAATTAATACTGGAATATATAACCTTAGAGTTAAACATATCACATGATCAGAAAGTAGAAATCAAACATATTGTTAAATGAAAAAAAGTCACATTAAAGTGACTATTATATAGAAGTAAAATACAAAGTATTTTGTGCTATACCACTTACAAAAACGCACCTTTGCACTCTTGAAATCAGAAGTAGCATCCAAAATTTATTGCAGATACTCTTCATCTAGACAGAAGATGTGCCTTTGGTTGCCGTTTCACTAAAATACCATGATTAGCAAATCCAAGAGAACTTTAGTATTATACATGTATGCACAGACAATGAGATCTGGCTAAAATGTATGAAAAGGTAAGAATCAAATAATGTATGACGAAAGAAATATTTCAATTCTCTGCCTTCTGAGACAAAGCAAACTATTAATTCTACGACAGTTTAGATGAACAAGGTTTAGAGATTATTGCAGAATGGAATTAATTTATTGTGTTTTCGAACTCAAGTCATAATATTATATTAATAATATAATTACTTACTATTCCAATCGTTGACAGTAATATGAACAAGTTAACAAGCAATCCGTTTTTATATTGTTTAACCAAAACAAAAGTGCAATCGATGTGTTGAATCGTTCATTGTTTTATTAGACAAAACACGGTAACAACGGTGTAAGACGTGTCGATTACCATCGGATTGCACAATAATCACGATATTGAGCATCGTTTCATGTCTTTTTTTACATTAGGCAGAGCTACATTTAAAACATTCTCTTACCATATTATCCATGTTTGGTACACTGTGCTACATTTAATACATCATTGTTACCAGGATAATGCATGAAATGAAAAACGACAAAACAGTTGAAATAAAGAAAACAAGGCAAATTATCGGCACATCGAATATAGGAATATAGAAAATATATACATTTTAATTTTGTGCACCAGATGCGCATTTCGACAACTTATGTCTCTTCAGTGATGCTCGTAACCGAATGGTTGGAATTCTCATATCATATAAATATTTGAAGAGCAGTATTGAAACCGAAATGACCGAAAAAGTGAACCAAAGAATCAATCTAAGGACAGAGCTATGCCTGAGGGAGATTCCCCTTAGTTTTAGAGTAATTTACATAATTTCATGACGGCAAATTTTAAGTATATATTTTAAGTCAGTACAAAAGCACTGAAAACTAGACTTATGATGCCCTCGGGGACTATCAGTCCACCAGCAGTGACACCGGCCTAGTGGTTATAATAGATATAGAAAATATATACATTTTAATTTTGTGCACCAGATGCGCATTTCGACAACTTATGTCTCTTCAGTGATGCTCGTAACCGAATGGTTGGAATTCTCATATCATATAAATATTTGAAGAGCAGTATTGAAACCGAAATGACCGAAAAAGTGAACCAAAGAATCAATCTAAGGACAGAGCTATGTCTGAGGGAGATTCCCCTTAGTTTTAGAGTAATTTACATAATTTCATGACGGCAAATTTTAAGTATATATTTTAAGTCAGTACAAAAGCACTGAAAACTAGACTTATGATGCCCTCGGGGACTATCAGTCCACCAGCAGTGACACCGGCCTAGTGGTTATAATAGATATAGAAAATATATACATTTTAATTTTGTGCACCAGATGCGCATTTCGACAACTTATGTTTCTTCAGTGATGCTCGTAACCGAATGGTTGGAATTCTCATATCATATAAATATTTGAAGAGCAGTATTGAAACCGAAATGACCGAAAAAGTGAACCAAAGAATCAATCTAAGGACAGAGCTATGTCTGAGGGAGATTCCCCTTAGTTTTAGAGTAATTTACATAATTTCATGACGGCAAATTTTAAGTATATATTTTAAGTCAGTACAAAAGCACTGAAAACTAGACTTATGATGCCCTCGGGGACTATCAGTCTACCAGCAGTGACACCGGCCTAGTGGTTATAATAGATATAGAAAATATATACATTTTAATTTTGTGCACCAGATGCGCATTTCGACAACTTATGTTTCTTCAGTGATGCTTGTAACCGAATGGTTGGAATTCTCATATCATATAAATATTTGAAGAGCAGTATTGAAACCGAAATGACCGAAAAAGTGAACCAAAGAATCAATCTAAGGACAGAGCTATGCCTGAGGGAGATTCCCCTTAGTTTTAGAGTAATTTACATAATTTCATGACGGCAAATTTTAAGTATATATTTTAAGTCAGTACAAAAGCACTGAAAACTAGACTTATGATGCCCTCGGGGACTATCAGTCCACCAGCAGTGACACCGGCCTAGTGGTTATAATAGATATAGAAAATATATACATTTTAATTTTGTGCACCAGATGCGCATTTCGACAACTTATGTCTCTTCAGTGATGCTCGTAACCGAATGGTTGGAATTCTCATATCATATAAATATTTGAAGAGCAGTATTGAAACCGAAATGACCGAAATAGTGAACCAAAGAATCAATCTAAGGACAGAGCTCTGCCTGAGGGAGATTCCCCTTAGTTTTAGAGTAATTTACATAATTTCATGACGGCAAATTTTAAGTATATATTTTAAGTCAGTACAAAAGCACTGAAAACTAGACTTATGATGCCCTCGGGGACTATCAGTCCACCAGCAGTGACACCGGCCTAGTGGTTATAATAGATATAGAAAATATATACATTTTAATTTTGTGCACCAGATGCGCATTTCGACAACTTATGTCTCTTCAGTGATGCTCGTACCCGAATGGTTGGAATTCTCATATCATATAAATATTTGAAGAGCAGTATTGAAACCGAAATGACCGAAAAAGTGAACCAAAGAATCAATCTAAGGACAGAGCTATGCCTGAGGGAGATTCCCCTTAGTTTTAGAGTAATTTACATAATTTCATGACGGCAAATTTTAAGTATATATTTTAAGTCAGTACAAAAGCACTGAAAACTAGAAGTTCTTTGTAAAGTATCAGCATGTTATATTCGCCGTCTAAAACCACAATGTGGAGCGTGAGTAAACTGTTATTTACAGTGTCTGTATCTTTACATAATATTTGTGTCACGTAAACTACTAAGACTCCATGGTTAAAACAAGCTGTTTGACCCATTCTTTCGGATATGTAACGTGTAAAGCCATTTCAGTGTGAATTATGGTATAGACCTTCACACATTTAATGTGTTATTTAAGAATTATTGCTCTGCGTTTATAACCTTCACTTTTCTGTTTTGTTTGTTTGCAAATTTATTTCGGCGGGGAGGGGGTGTTGCTAATATCACTTGATTGAATGTTAAATCTTCTCTCTCAATCGTCACGGTATCCAATAAATTGTGCCTGTGCTGCTCCTTTACAGATGTCAGATGTCGAAGGTTATGTTGTCGGGCAGTCCTTTATATATATACGGATAATGTTGGATTTATCCATCATCTTTACATTGATAAAATGATTCACTGATTGTAGACACTGTTGAACCGGTATCCAAAAGTGATTTTACTTTTTGATCTTAATGTATATTTAAACTTATGAGGCATTACCAACTAGATATGTATTTGTTTTATAGGTTGAAATAGGGTGTCTGACTCCACCAAGACCAAACGTCTGCCCTGGGGCGTAGGCCTATTGAAGTTTAAACACTTTGGACTGTGACTCCAAGATAACACGATATCCGTAAGCCAAATGTCCCTCTTGTCCACAACGATAACATATTGGACCACATGAGCTGATATTGTAACCAGCTAAGGATTCATCATACTGATTATTGTCCTCGTAATAACCATCGTTATTGTAATACTGTTGACGCTTATGCCACTGTGTATATTTCCTCTATGCTGTTGTGAACCATGTCTACCATTATTGTTATCTTGTAGTTCCTTTCCACCTTTTGTTGAATCACTTCTTTTCTGATTCCTCTTCTCAAGTTGGTTGACCTTGGTAGTCAGCTGTTGATTCATTCCCTTCAGCTCTTAAAAGCCAGATGTCTGTCCTGTGGCTCCATCAGCTGACACAACCATGTTCGATTGAATCTTCTTGCAGATATGGTCCTGCTCCATCAGTCTTCCTTCTTCCGAAGCTCATCAAAATCCTTGATCTGGTCATATTTATAACCACTTCTATCTTTGAGCCATTGATGAACATCATTCCAATAGCGATATTTCAGATTATCATATGACTCACTTGCTTTATTACCCCTTTTATGACAGCTTTCCTAAAATTTTTTCAAGACAACTCCAGGCCATGTTATCCTCATCCATCTTCTGCGTACTGCTGTAAGATTCTTCTAAGACCTTACCTTCTTACCTCGTTCTAATGTCCCAAAAATACTATGCATCCTATCCAAAATATCATTGACCTTTGCCTCTCGACCAAGACGCATCCCTACTTTTCCCGTATCTCCTCTCAGTGATCGACGAATGACCCGAGCAATTGATTCATCACTGTATTTTTCCTTGATAAGACAGTCCACCTTATATCGCCACAAGTCGTATGACGTGCCCTCCTTGCTACCATCACCTGCGAAACATAATATCTTGGGGATGTGATGAGCAGACTTTGATATGGTCAAACCAGTGCCCGGTTCTTGCTTAAGTGCAGCATTTCCATCTCCATCTTTCATCTGTGTGACATATTCTACCACCCAATGTTTCAGGTCTGATGCCGAATCAGCTTTGGGCTTTTTTTTTACTCATACAATCAATAAATCAAACAAATGCAAATTTATAGAACTTTACTATTTAACAAATATATAGCAGAATTCCAGTCAAATGATTTAACTTTATTCAGAAAAATTCAAATGTTTTAAATAAAATTTCAGATACATGTTTGAATGAAGTCTACAAATTTAAATTATAATGAGAATGACTGAATATAGTGCAAAACATGAATCAAAGTAATTTTAAAGATAACTAACCCTAATGTACCAAAATTCAAAGAAATATTACTCTTATTCAAGGACAATAACTCTTGACTGACTTATAATAAATTAAATGTACTAGATACAATGTGATCAATCAAGCGTGAAATATTTTCAGACAGTACCCTGATGTCTTTGTAACTTGAGTAGTATAAGGTACACAAAATATCTAGCAATTTTTACAAATTAAGTTTTGAAATAGTAAATTACTTTATATATTATACATTGTATATCATAAAAAGGTTTAATGTGATGGTCTTACTCTACGTCAATATATGTGGTTATATTTTATGACCTCCCAACATAAGAATCTTGTTGATCCTTGCTCTCTATGTGGAGGGTTAATTATATATATATACATTTTATTGGTATGAAAGCACAACTATATTACAACAATATGAACATATAATTAAATATAATATATTTTTTATATTATACTGCTTAATTTGTGAGTAGGAAAACGAGTTTGTAAACCGGTTAACTACAACAATTCATTGACTACTGTCATATCAATTGGCGTTGCTAAGTCGGTATTGCAACTACATTTTAATCGAAAGTTTTTGTGATGTGCGTATAGTTTTTTTTCCATAGCATTACATTGTTAACAGTGCACTTCCGTCCGTGGTGAATTCTGTCCTATTGCCGAGCCAAATGATGTTATCTATTCCTTCTGAGTGTGCAATAGCACACCTGATCGTTTTACTCTAAGCGTCAGTGAGAGAAAACCTTACCAACAACTTTCGTATTTCAATTGTTTACATCTCACCATATCCGCCAAACATTATAGAAGGGTATGAAATAAAATTATTGGATAGGAAGAAGGGGACGGCTTTGCGTTGAATATGATTCCTTAGAATTAGTGTCCAGTGGACAGGGTCTACTATGGAAAGAGGCAAGTATCAAGTTCAACTTCAAACAGGAAAATAAACATCCTACACATAGCACTGTCCAACATGACATTCACGCTAACATGAAAAGTTGCTGTCACCAGAGATGTAATAGGACATACGCCAAGAGTACTTGATCGGATGAGTGGGCACTCTTCGCGTAAATGTAGCTGAGAATCCGCTTTCACAAAATTAATACTGGCATGCACTAGGTTCATTTACATGGTCACATGCATGTACGTAGCCTGTAATGTGGTACAAATGGAGAAAAGAGTATGAATCTAATTAAACACAGTGATTGCCATTATATATGCATGAATTGCATGTAATAGTTATAATTTCATCCCTTTTTCAGAGCCTCGTATAATTGAAAGAGAAACAAGAGAAACGGAATATATAAAAGATGAACTAGCCGTGTAGACATGTAATAAAGTATTCACATATGCTTAATAGTTTATCCGTACTCTTTCTTCAGTTCGGAAGCAAATGGACAAAATGCCAGGATCAAGTTAGTTGTATTAACTGTTATTACATAATTACATGTGTATAAATTTTTACTAAAGGTAATGTAAAATGTAATGTAAACAACGAAAACAAAATAACAAACGTGACTGCTCTGATTTTATAAGAACTTCAATGCAGCCAAGCTGTGTTAATATTATTCCGTATTTAATTTTAAAATTGCCTTAAATGCCGTCGAGCGTTATAACGCCATAAACTAACCCAGTCTTGGGACTCATCTTTCATCATTCTCCACAGAATTCCTAGAAAATTACTTTTAGTAAATAACAAAAGTAACGAGCTCTTTTTTAGGTGGGTACCATTATAATTATAATTCATTTCAATTGTTTTATTTCAGTTTTCTTTAAGGATTTCCTAACAATTTCTTCAAAACTTTTCTCCTAATTTTGTATCATAAAAATTATTAGGTCTAGCTATAGGGAATTATATTCTAATTCGACCATCTCAAACGAACTTAAAGTATTTATTAACAAAAACTCAACACTTCTATGGGAGATGCCTCTTGCCACAGAGTATTTATCACACCAGTAAATACAAAAGCATCAAACGCAATCTTTCTCCGTAAATGTCCAATATAAAAGAACCACATATCAGAAAAATTCTGAAATGAAAAGAAATTATGGACACACATACATAGAAAAATATTATTATTATTAGTTTTATGTTGATAATAATAATAATAATAATAATAATAATAATAATAATAATAATAATAATAATAATAATAATAATTATAATAATAATAAACAACTTCGTGTAAACTAGACATGCTATATAGCATAACTACTGACCAATGATATCATTTCATACAAACATGTGACTTGATTATACCATTCGAACACTCCCATAGTAAGTTCTCCGTAACGGTAATAAATACATTTATATGCTAATTCGCCCATCTCAACCGTACATAAAGTATTTATTATAAAAAACTCAACATTTCTATGGGAGATGCCTCTTGCCGCAGAGCATTTCGAAAAACAAAAAAGGGAGAAAAGCAAAAGAAATTTGATTAATTTATTGCATTAAGTCATAAACCTATTTTTTTTTTTAACTGACAAAAGAGAATTAATATTTTCCTTTACATAACCGCCTTTAGCTGATTCGAAACGCCATCTACCGTACTTTTTAAAAAGTCTATCCATAATGCCCTCGTTTGCAGCTGCAGTCGCACCCCAGCTCCAAATTGTGAGGAATCTAAACCCAAAAGCACAAGTTTCTCTAAAAACAATTTTAGAACACGCAGTTAAGGCCGATTTCGTATTTTTTCCTAATAAGATTGAATATTGATTTTCCTGTCCCATATTGTCTAATTTTAGCTATTATCTTTACATGACTTATTATTTTTTAATTGAACACATGTTCCGAATTGCGTTCCATACATATTTGTAATTGTCACGTGACTTCATAGCAACATAAATCTAAAAATTGAACAACGTCGAAGCACCGTAAATTTTTCAAAAGCACCCCCTCTTACACTATTACTAATAGCATGAAATTCATATCATTGAGTTCGTTGTATCTCTTTCTTTCGTAAAATTGCTGCGGGATCATGGGAAATTCCATTTATAATTGTATAATGAACAAAAGTAACAAGTGTCATACGAAAAAGCGTCATTTTTCTATCTATTCTATGTTAATGCCGAGTTATTTGTTATTATAGTAGGATCCCGCAGCATTTTTCATATAGGAAATTTTATCTACTTTTCATATATCTAAAGACTTTTATCATCATTTGTCGATATGAGGGGGTGCTTTTAATTTTTCTGCAATGTTGTTAGATAAACGAGTGCTTAGATTATATTTCAAACGTTTCGGAGACGCCGGTAAAAGCAAGTAACTCCTAGATCTAAAAATAGACGAATGTTATCCGCGAAATTTAACTTGTCAAGGAGAATTAAGGAAAGAACAATATATTAAAAAAAGATTTAATATGTAATATATAGATAAACAATTCCCAAATCCGTAAAACCAATGTACATGTGTATATAATATTATCGTTATACAATGTATAAAAAATGTGGGTCTCGATTATACATGTATAGAGAAAAACACCAAAATATGTCAAATACTTCATGTGAAATGGTTCTTTCTTCAATCTTTTTCAGTTTTAAAATAGTTACAATTGCTCGTCCCCTCTGACTGTTAGTCGGGACTCCTACAGAACTAGGGTCTTAGCTCTCTTTCAGACTGGCAGAGCACGGTTTATTATGTTGATTTCGCATATATTTTTATACCATTATGTGTTTTACAATACCTTACGTGTTTATATTTTTATGACCTCTCAATATGCGATACCTGTTGACCCTTGTTCTTTACATGGAGGATTATTTCTAAATTTTTAAATGTACGTCCTCTGATTGTTCTGCTGTTACGGTGAGTGGGAAGGTGGGCCCGTAAACCGGTTAACCACACCATTTGTTTCGCTTTTGTCAAATTAAATGACCGTTCTAAGTCGGTATCGTAATTGCACTACAATCAAATATTTTTGTAATGTGTTATATGTTCTAGTATATTATTTATATTTATGTATTGTATAGCTCAATGGTGACTTCTGCCACATAACTGAGCCAGTAACTCCTCTTTTTTCTTTCATCTGATAAAAAGGCCTTTCTTCATCTTCGCATGCTGTTATTCACCTTTTAACGTACACCTGTTTTCTCGATTCCCCAAGCATTCAATCGACACTGAAGATGCAGTGGCCATGACTACAATCTACGGGGTTCATTCAAAATTTGTTACTATTAATGGGTCATCTCAAAATGTATAAATGATTAAATGATAAAGCACTCAATTATTATAGAAATAAACTTTAACTTATACAGTTTCTTGAAAATAAGAAATATTAAATCATAATAATGCATGCTTAAAGGCGTTGCCAAGGTTCAAGGCAACACGGGGGCTATGACGTCAATAGCATTGCATCATTTTCACGGAAAAAAAAATTTGCATCTCTTCAAAAACGCCTTAACTATGCTGCGCAGCGACAAAAACTTAGCTGTCTAAAAAGGAAATTATCACCGTTTAAAGCAATATTGGCTAATGAAATGTACTCTCGTAACATTTGAACAGGACTAGCTGGCAATTCTACTTTGGCAATATCCACATACTATTGACCTTCTCTGTATTGGTCAGTTTTACTTTTTTCAATAAAGATGCACATGTGTAAATCACATGATCGAATATTCGCTAATTCAGAAAAACCAAAAAAAAAAAAAAAAAAAAAAAAAAAAAAAAAACCGCCGGAAACCAGCGCAAGATATTAAGCACATAGTAACAGTTCTTTTATCGTATAAATTAGAAGGGTGACCAAATCTTTTGACTAGCTCATGAACCATTTCAGGAGTCACGGTTCCGTTTTCGCACGGGGTTAAGACATCATACGTTTCAACCCTTCACAAACGCTTTTAACAAGAAATGAATCGCAAGACCACGCTTCACCTGCCAATTCATAAACCCATTTAATGGAGTAAACAGTTTTTGAAGGTGAACATGTAAATATGATGGATAAATCCAAACCACAAGTCCAAAAATCATGAAACCATAGGACATACAAAATCAGTGAAAATGAAAAACAAATGGAAAATAACAAAATATGTCTACTTGAAGAGCATATGTGAACCCCCGAGATGGAGTGAAATCAGGTGCCAGGGGAGAGTGAGAATCTCCTGCTTGCTAGCAACACCCGTCACATATACCCCGTAGAAAGAGTCAAATCGTGTGAATTCCATATGTATTTATATATGGAGAAGTCGAAGTAGGTAACCTTCTAGTATAGAAGGTGTCAAATCTGTGTTAAGTGATCGGAATCGGTCTCAGTCCAGAATATCATTTAAAAGTCTGGATAACGAGATATCATATGGAGTAATAAGAGTCTCGTAACGACCGTAGAACTTCCTCAGTGACGATGCTAGTCTAGCACATATATAACCCTGGTTGAACAGCTTAACTGAAAGTCGCCTAGCCCTCAGAACAAAGTCATTGTAATTTGAACATGCTCTGGATTAACGTATTAACTGAGATATGAATACGCCGTATGCGGGCGATGGTGGAATGTTGCTACTTATGAAAGGAAAGTTTGTGATAGCGAAATTGAAATCGTCACGTTTGTCATAGAGTGAGGTGTTCAATTGACTATTAATGTCGAAAGACAACATAATATCTAAATACGAAGTAGAATTACTAGTTTCTGTGGTTTCTTTGACCTCCAGTTCACTTGGATAGATGATGCTAAGGTAATCCGCGAATGAAGGATTATTAATTGAAAGCAAGTCATCCTGACTCCATGACAGAAATTAGATAAAGTGACACATAATAATCGGACGCTGGCAAAGATTTCAAATCAAATGCATTGCACCATTTTTTAAACTGTAGTTATAAGCTCTGTAAGTATTCTTTAACTTAGAATCCAACAACACATCAGGCAATTTTAACAAGACTTCAGCTGCCGGTTAACTTCATTGCTCATTGTCGACCACTGATCAGAGTGGAAAATATCTGGAATACGTAAAGAAATAAATGCTTCGCAATGATTAAGCAAATGAAAACAAACTATCAATATACGATTTGACTCTTTCTACGGGTTATGTGTGACGGGTGTTGCTAGCAAGCAGGAGATGTTTACTCTCCCCTGGCACCTGATCTCACTCCATCACAGGGGTTCACATATGCTCTTCAAGTAGACATATTTTGTTATTTTCTATTTGTTTTCCATTTTCACTGATTTTGTATGTCCTATGGTTTCATGATTTTTGGACTTGTGGTTTGGATTTATCTATCATCTTTACATCATGCACGATCGAATAAAAAACTTCTACGGAGAGAAAATATACCTAACAAAAAGAAAGCTATGACAACCTGTATTGCAGGAAAATTTCGGGAAAAGAATGAAATAATTCTCTGTGGTGAATCATATCGCCTAAAATACTGCGATAAACACCAGTCAGCTAATACTGAACTAAATCTGATACCGGTACGCACTATTATTCGGGAAAAGGACAAGACTTAGAACTGTAGTTGAAATCTATCATATCATTAATATATGAATGATATTGCCAGTTGTTACAAAAAAAAAAAAGAGGCCAAAAAATGTGCCGAAGGCCATTTAGGTACCACAAAAGTCCTGGATGCCTCCGAGACAAACACAATGCTCAATATCTCTGGCAACCATCCACAATCCAGTTATTTTTACCTTTCTAATGCAAATTAGCACAAAGAGGTGTATGTAAGTAGGCGTAACAGTTCTGTGACAGATCAACTCATCAAGTATGAGGCTTGAATCTGTTGACATGAGAAATATATCCTTTTCTATACCAGAAGGGTTAGGATACACGATGAATGTTTAATCGAACATTGATTGTATACGTACAAGTATTTTCCTGAAAATATCTACAATTACATACTTGAGATGACAGTATTTCAGTAAGAACAGTGTATACTATAAAACTTTGACATTATTAACAATGTTTATTCTCATCGAAGTTTCTGTTACAAGAGCATTGTACCTAAACGCAATTTATTCCAAAGGCGAGAACTCAAACGAACCATTAAATTGAAAAATCTTCCTTGAATTAAAAATGTACGGATCGAGTTTGATAAAGCAACTTTCATTACTTTTAGTTTCACGGGGTATTCGAATTTTCTATTTTCGATTAATTAAGATTTGACTGCGGAGAACTGAAAAACTCAACAAAGAGACAAGCGATGTTCTTGAATTATTTAGAAATTTACAGAAAGTTGAAATCATTTCTATATAGCAATATCCTATTTTCTTTTACATATACATAACAGTTTTAAATTTATACTATATACTAGAAACAGAATGGCCTGTAAACTGTACATCATTCTCCTAGTTGCAATATTCGTGGGCACCGTGCATTGTAAGTATCATCTTATTTAAAATAAAATTAAAAAATATAACAAAGTTTTACAATGAATTCATAATGGATGGAATTTCATCGGTGTGAAATATTTTCAAGAAAAATGAAATGTTTCGTTCGTATTTCAAATGTTACTTTCGTATTTTACATTTACTAGGTGCGTCTAAAGGAAAATCTGGAACTTGTCCAGATTTTGGTGGTCCAACCAACGGTCAAAAGTGCGGGAATGATCACCATTGCCCTGGTGCATTTAAATGCTGTTACAACATATGGTACAAATGCAAAGTTTGCACAGTTTGGTGGATGCACAAACCGAGCTACTGAGAATAAAATGCTTACATGATGCATGGTTTCCTCATCACAATACGCAAATATTTGTTGTTGAGAATACACATGATCCTTAAGTCTGTAGTCATAACAACTACATTAAATGCTCACAGCTTGATCTCATTGTTATTATTTGGAAGTTACAAAATAGTAATTCAGGTCAATATACTAGGAGAGCAAACAGTTAGACATCAAATGTTTCCTTTCTCATCAGCAGGACTAAGGGCTATATTCCATGGTCATATCAGCATGAATTATCTTATATTTTAGTTCTTCATATTTTCCGACGTGCACATGCATTATGTTCTATGTGATTTTCCCTGAATACATTTTACAGTGTTTGTTTCAAAATAGTTCTCCTTTCGTTAGACTTCATGGTTCCAAATTGCCGACTGTGTCATCGTCAAATATTGTTACAACCCTATACAGCTACTGAACAAATGATGTACAATGTGGCAAACATAGATTAAGTATTCACATTATGTCATTTTAAACGCATCCATGCAACTTTCAAAGCGAAACACTGAAAGGTCGTACAATATATTTTAAAAAGAGAGACCTCGGCGAATTAAAACACACCTATACCTAACTAATTAATTAAGTGTTTCAATCCATTGCGTAATAAAAGAAATGAACGAATTACCCCAAATGGTTTCGTTATAGAGTATAACAAATATTCATTCACACTATCGCCAAGCATACCAATAATAATTATTTAAAATATCATGAATTGCAAACGTTATGATGCAATTTCTTTTATAGCGCTTTAATTCTTGAAAGTTTTGTTTTTATCATTCTGTTTCTGCCTTATTGCAAGTGATACTTTTTATTGGATTTCCAAAAAAATTAGAACTTGATAAATTCATCGACTTCATTAACTACTAAAAGCTGCATAACTCTATGCAAATCAGTGAATATAATGTATTCAAATCTGCAACTGCTTCTTTTTATATGAAAATTTGTTTGGCTTAAAAAAGTACAAGATTCTTCATTCGTATGTGTCTCTTTTTTTTCTTACGCGGTTTGGAATCGTGTATTTTCTATTATATATTAAAAAGCAGGAATCGGCATCCCTTTGATATGATGTGAAATGATAGTGGAGGTTTATCCAGGTTTTGAGTTCGTGGCGGAATCAGGCGAGTTGTCTGGGAATTCCTAAAGTCCACAACATGTCCAGAGAGAACCCGTAATGGGGTATGCGGAGGGTGACGGCGTTAGCTTTCAGGATATGTAGCGATTGTATGACCTTAAAATCACGCAATTTCTCCGTCTTAATCCAGTATCCCAGTTGCGTTGAAATAATTTTTCTATATTTGTTTTGCAAACCTTCGATTATTAATGTACATCGATTTTGCCATACAGCTATTCAAATCTGATTTTTATGACGGGCACACAATTTGTTGCGTCTCATGCGATGAAGTCGTTTTGATGTTGAGCTGATAGTTGCTCTTACTTCAAATATACGATATAGTACGAGGAATGTATTGAGAAGTAGATATTGCCATTAGGCAAATTCAAATACCGCCTATAATCAGACGCATGTACTATGATGTAATGATGCAAAGATCACAGTTCTGTGTAAGAAAACATATTATGCATCCGTTACGGAAATTGCCGAGTAGTTACGATTGAGCAATTTTAGCCAAATGGCCCGGCGCATCTTTTCACCGTCTGTGATGTGAACGCTAGTTTTAGATTACGCCAACCTTATTTAACCGTCTGTGATGTGAATGTTCAGAATATGGTTTAGTTCTATCAGTCTATATAAAGACGAATCAACCTACATTTTTTTGGGTCGTGAGCGTAAGCGGTCTTGCGGTTAAAGATGAATTGAGCGGCAAAGATGAATGGCCATGATATTTAACTGCAAATTTCATATCTGAAGTATTCCATTCACTAAACATTAAGTATATAATACTTATATGGGTAAAAGAACACAGTTGCGCTGAAGTTTATTCGCATAATGTATATTTAATTTCTTTTAACATGTATGTATATAAAAGGGGCCTGTCCAGCAGCCATTAACATGTATCGGTTTATTTGACAGAATGTCGACACATGAATCGTTGAAGTGTCTATATGAGGCTTATATTCAACATTTTAAGATGGAGCAGTCTGTGCATTTAGTCAAACAGATTCCTACTACCATTACACGTTTCCCTGATTGAACGCAAATAAGTAAAAGCTAGGTGGGGGGACGTTGCTTCTCCCTCGACGTCATTGGATGTCTTTAGTTTTACATACTTGATCTGATCATGTTACTGAAATATACAGATTGCAGCAATAAATTGTTATCAGTTTTAGTTGGTACTTAACTTTCATTCATCTCTTCACCATTGTCACCATTGTTCTGAGCTTTGCACTTCAGAGTAATTCTCTTCAAAGTGTTTAAAGTATTTTCATGAAAACTGATGTTTACATTCAACTACCATTCACATTTAGTTAAAATAATGTATTTTCCATACATATAAGTCTTATATATAGCACAAATGTTTATTCTATCAAATGAAATTCATTTATTAGTATTCCATAGTTATACTAGAGGTTTGACTTAGTGTCTGTTGTCATGTAACAAATCTAACAATATAGGTAAGTATGATTAAGTAATTTAATCACAATCACTCTGTATAATAACTCAAATTCTAGGAGAGGAAGAACCCGTAACAAATATGTCACAGAGATCTCTGGTTTCTTAAGCATGCTGGAGGCTTGTGCCACAATTGTGGCGAGCAGAGGGTTTGTCATTAGAAAGGAATTGGCTCTTTACTGATATTGACTTATTCTGGTGGAAGAGATGTAACACAATTGTCTACTGTTGTTGTATGGAAAACATAAGACATTGGTAAAAGACGTATATATGTCGAATCAGCTTAAGACTGAAATGCTTCAGGGTTTTGTGTTATGAGACGCCACTCTGCTGAGTCATGTTGATGATATAATGGAAATTGATGGTGGCATTTGCACTCTTTAACGTCAGCTACCAGGGGCAGGCTTGGTGTAGTGGTAAAGCGCTTGGCTTGCGGCGCCGATGAACCGGGTTCGATTCCCGGGTTGGGCCACAATGTTTAAAAGATTAGTTATCTCCTGCTTCCATGTCGCGATATAACAGAAAGAAATGTTGAAAGCGACGTAAAACAGCAATCAACCAACAACCAAGTCACCAAATTTAGATGCAGTGAATCAAGCATCTAGGTTAGTACTTTAAAAAAAAAATTAGAAATGATATCATCTGTTGCAGCTTAAGAGTCGTAACAAACACTGCGATTCTTTAAAATTCAGTACATTTTTCCAGTTGGATAACATTTTGACATTTTTGGCAAAAGCAAATCCTAGTCTGTTCTTTCAGCGCTATTATACTAGGTTGACTGTCTATGGGTTCCACCCAGCTATTAATATTTTCTGATGTTTAATTTATACACAGTAGTCAAGGAATCGTGTATCTACTGATGATTGTAACTTTGGAATTGATAGCATTTGGAAAGCAAAACTCTCTTTCTGCTATTCATTGTAGCAAGTCCGTGTTGTAACAGGAACAGTTTCAACTGTTCAACGACTCGAGCTTCCATGTTTGCATGTTGATGTTTCCTCGAACGTGAGAATTTGATCTCCAGGAGCCATTTTAAATCGGTAAATATATATATATAGCTTTATGATGTCTGAGGTATATTTCTGCACGATAATGTTGTCAACAATTAAGACGTCCTGGTATTCTACTATTGATATGATGATATATGTTACACTTAAAGTTGAAACAGTTATCATTTTTAAAGTTAGAATAATATTAGTAAATATACCTATCTGTACTACAAGTACATTGATTATATAACGGCTATTATGTATATTCGCTGTCATCTATTGCTCCTTCTCATGTACAATACTTCTAAGGGACAGTACAAAAGCATCAATAGACGGATCCTGTTTGTATAAAAATGGGTGCTACCTGCCATGAAAGTTTTGCAGTCACCGTATGGTTGGGGTTTAAAATCTATAATCGAGTGGTTGAAAAAAAAATCGGATTGACACTAGTTTCTCGTGTCAAAAATTGTAATCTATCTCTCTGTCTTATTTTAAGGAGGAGTGATCATTCAGTCCCCCGTATGGCTTTATCACTGATTATGATGGAATAAATGTTTCAGTGCAGCATATACAATATAGAAAGGATATGTATTCTATCCGGCTACATAATCACGTATTTACATGTATTTATGCATTTATTTTTTTTTATTTTCATTATTTTAGATATTTTGAAAAATTAATAACATCACCAGTTGATCGTAAAATACTTAATATTTAGGTATATCTAAAATAAAGTAACGCGTCAAAAAGAATGAAAATATTTAACTTTTTCTGCATTTGATTCTTTGATACAGTTGGTTTGATTGTTCCAGAGGACATAGCAAGTCCAGTTTTCAGTGCTTTTGTGCTGACGTTCTGACATTTAATTAATATTGGGAACATTGGCACGAAATTTTAATTGAATATACTCAACTTCAAATAGTATTTCTCTTAAAGTTGTATTATAATATCCTTTAAAATGATGTTTATAGTTTTTATTGTGTAAAACTGTTCGAATTTTCTGGGGTGTATTTTATCCCTTCATTATGTCATTAATTACCCAGCCATAAAATTTTGCTGCAGATTTTGGCATTGGAGATTCAAATACACCGGTAAATGAATGTGCCTTATGATGATATACACCGGTACAGTGGTTGAGTTCCTGAACTTATGCATACTTTCATCTATGCGATTATGAACTGACATAACATATCTGTTCATGGGCACTTTCTATCGAAAACTGAAAACAGAATTTTACAGAAAAGGAGCTTCATATTATTGGGTTTCAAACATTTCAGATACATATTCTTATATCTATACACTTCATTTGAAGACTGATGTATAGTATAGAAGGACACAGAATCAGAACCGTTTATTTCTCATACATCAAGTAAATGATACAGAGAAAAAAAACCCCAAAATATATTCAACCTAATTTGAAGTTTATTCATTACAAAAATAACGTACAATAAAATCACATTTAACTGTCGTATTTACAACAGTATAATAAAAGGACACGTAACGTAAAGCAGTATTGTGATTATTGTATTTAGTATTATAGGTATTAATGTAATGTTGATTTGTAAACAAGACACAAATCATGGAAAAGCTATGCAACAAATTACATATATTCTAAAACTCCAGTTTTAGAGGTAAAACAACGATCGTGCACAGTTCTGTCTATGAGTTTTTTATGAGTATATTCTGAAACGCCCATTGTAAAAAGCAATATGAAATTGTTAACGTGAGTTAAATACACCTCTGTCTATTTGTCAGTTTCCTGGACTTTTCTCGATCATGATTTATGCAATTTAACCACAAGGGCACGTTCCACTGATATAGCAAAACAAATCTGACAATTGTCACTTTATACATCACAAAGGAAGACACTATTCCTCACCTCCTGATCATATTAATGAAATTAAAGAATTCATCCTACGTCGATTTTCAGTATCTTTGTAGCGATGTACTCATAACTAGCCTGAATTTTACAAGATTTCAACCGTTATTTTACAGTTACTGTCGAATGTATAAAATCTTTACTTTCCCTATCATACGTCAATTGAAAAGGGAATTGGTTCCAGTCGCCTTGTTTTTCATACCTTTCATATTATACGTTAAGATCTTTGAGAAGACAAACTGCATTTGGGTTTGTTCGAAATGTATGTAAGCTATTGTGCATTTGTAATTTACCTGTTTGAATATGTAACCATTCAAAAAGTTCAGCATTTCCTCGTGTCGAGAAATTAAATAAAGTGTCAAATAAAATGCAGTTAATCACTAAATAACAAAGTATTTAACAACTAAACATTAATTTTCTACGTAATATGCACACGATAAGTAGATACCATCTCCTACCTACTTTCTTTTATCTTAGAAGTGATGTACTGCATGATAATTTGATAAATATGTAAGAATAATATGACATTTTTACGTCTTTTAAAAGACAAAGACACAAAGTGAAACTTCATATCTATCTCAGTTTTCTACAAACAACATAAAATTATATCTAATAATTAGATTACATAACTCCAAAATTCAATTCAGAAACCTAAAGCATTAATTAAAATTATTATTTTAAGAAAATGTAATAGCAACCCTAAATAAATGTCGTGAAATCCTACTAAAAGGTTAACGTCATCTACACTTCAAAATATCTACCTTCATTAGGAAAATTCTATTTAATATAGAGGTAAAGGCTAAACAAATGATTTCAAGAAAAAGAAAACAAATCTTAAGCAAGTAGCTAAATATAGTGGAGTCAGCTTTGGTCTGTCTTTTCTATTCAATCACATAATTTCACCTCACTATCTCAAACACGATCCGAAAACTGACTTATGCAGATTATTAGAAAAACGTATATATAAGTAGGCGTAACATTTGTGTGACAGATCAACTCATCAAATATAAAGATGGGCTCCCTTCAATGTTTTCAAATTACCGCCGAAGATTTACTAAGTAAGTACATATTTTATATGATACATTATCTTGAATCTTAAAATACGATAATACAATTGTTTTGTGTGTAAAATCGTTACATTTTACTCTCTGGTATTACGGAAGTCTTCGTTGACGTGAGAAATGTATCCTTTTCTATGTCTTCTTCATTCTTTTCGATTCTTTTTTTCTGGATTCCTAAATACACACTGTATAAACTAAATGATGTTGTCCATATAAACTCGATGATTTTCATGGAGTTTATGTCTAAATTTAAAAAAAAAGGGGGGGGTGGGGTGGAGTTGAAGTACATGAGGAATGTTGTATCGAATATTGATTGTATACGTACTGGTACTTTTCTGAAATTATCCACAATTACATATTTGAGATGGCAGTATTTCAGATAGGGCAGTGTATGCTATAAAATTCTGATATCATCGACGATGATGTATTCTTATCGATTCCTTTTTCTTTTGAACCTAGAAACATTTATTTTATTCCAAAGACGAGAATTCAAACAAACCAATAATTGGAAATATCGAACTTGAATTTAAATATACAATAGAAATGAACTTGAATATAAAAGTACAATAGAAATGTAAGGAATTTTTATATCACTGTGAGATTCAGTAGAATCATGTTTTTATACAGAATTTTTTATTACTTTCAATTTCCCGGAGTATTCGAATTTTCGACTTCGATTTATCAAAATTCGACTGTATTGCACGACAAGTCAACAAAGAGACAAACAATGTTCTTGAATTACTTAGTAATTTACAGAAAAAGTTGAAGTCACACGTTACCAGTTATTGGTCCATTTTTCAGTTTTAGAGGGAAAACAACAATCTTGCACAGTTCTTGTCTGAGTTTTGGCTTTCCCCGTTTAAGTTTGCCCCAGGAATATTTTAAAATTCGACAGTTTCTGTACTAGTCATTACTTAATGCAAAATTTGATTCAAAATGTTATAATACGAGATAAATTGACATAATATATTTAAGTTTGAATATCTTTATTACACAATCTTTTGACAAGTCCACACTTTACATCACATGGTTTGGAAGTTAACGGCCACAGATAATGATACTAGGAGACCGGAAGACTGACCGCCAAGTATCACTTTTCGGTCATTTTGGTTTCTACACTGCTCTTCAAATATTTATATATTTTGATAATTCCAATCATTCGGCCACGAGCATCACTGAAGAGACATAAGTTGTCGAAATGCGCATATGGTGCACTAAATTAAATGGTATATATGTTCTATATTTATAATAACCACTAGGCCGGTGTCACTGCTGGTGGACTGATAGTCCCCGAGGGCATCATAAGTCTAGTTTTCAGTGCTTTTGTACTGACATGAAATATATACTTCAAATTTTCAGTCATCAAATTAAGTAAATCACTCTAAAACTAAGGAGTATCTCCCTCATGCATAGCTCTGTCCTTAGATAGATTCTTTGGATCACTTTTCGGTCATTTTGGTTTCAACACTGCTCTTCAAATATTTATATATTTTGATAATTCCAATCATTCAGCCACGAGCATCAGTGAAGAGACATAAGTTGTCGAAATGCGCATATGGTGCACTAAATTAAATGGTATATATGTTCTATATTTATTATCACTCTATAACTAAGGAGTATCTCCCTCATGTATAGCTCTGTCCTTAGATAAATTCTTTGGTTCACGTTTCGGTCATTTTGGCTTCAACACTGCTCTTCATATTTTGAGAATTTCAATCATTCGGCCACGAGCATCACTGAAGAGACATAGCTTGTCGAAATGCGCATATGGTGCACAAATTAAAAGGTATATATGTTCTATATTTATTATAACCACTAGGCCGGTGTCACCTCTGGTGGACTGATAGTCCCCCAGGGCATCATAAGTCTAGTTTTCAGTGCTTTTGTACTGACATGAAATATATACTTCAAATTTTCAGTCATCAAGTTAAGTAAATCACTCTAAAACTAAGAAGTATCTCCCTCATACATAGCTCTGTCCTTAGATAAATTCTTTGGTTCACTTTTCTGTCATTTTGGCTTCAACACTGCTCTTCATATTTTGATATATTTTGAGAATTCCAATCAGTCGGCCACGAGCATCGCTGAAGAGACATAACTTGACGAAATGCGCATATGGTGCACAAATGAAAAGGTATATATGTTCTATATTTATACAACTTGTGGGCAGGCAAGGCACACGAAGGATACGAAACGCCGATCATGCAAAATGAAAAGGTGAGATCACAAGGCCCACCCTTAATTGCCCGATATTTACCCCCTTCCCGTCTGTAAACGGATGAGGCCAGCCACTCCCCATCTGCACGGACTAAAGAGTTTGGTGCCCTCTAGAGGACGACATGGCAAGAATGTATTATATCCAGCCTTCTATTGGCACCGTCCTGGACCTCCTACTGCACGGCAGGTAGGTCCCTATTAATAAACTGTGCTGGACGGGTCTATAGATCTATGTCGGTCTCCCAGAATCACGCCGGATGCTGTGACAAAGAATGAAATAGCATTCATTAGTAGTGCTATACCATTTAAAAAAAAGAGAGAAGTAAGAAAAGATCATTCTAATCCACTTTTGACTGTTTGGAGGAAAATCGGGTTCCCCGCATCTGATAGATGTGTGCCTTCGTGACGGTATAAGTGGAACTGTCTTCAGACTACTTTTGGATGACGTAGCACTCTTCCTTGCAAATTTAAATAAATATTTTGACCTTTGAATTAACTTGTTTCCTGGATTTTTCTATCATTGTTGGCTTTCTTGCGCCATGCCAATAGCATCTGGGTAGCATCGTTGACCACACAAGAGTTAAATTAGTTAACAGCACGTGAAGACGGTTTAAGCTACTTTCAATGTCATGCAGTAGATCTAGTGATTTCTTTGATATTAAATCATTTGATGTGGAGGTGGATCATTACAACATTAGGAGGTGGGCGTGTGCGAAGTAGAGAATTAATTTTTTTTTTATCAAATTCTGCCCATATCATACTCGCATAACCAAACCAGGAAATGTTTGCGCCAAGATGTTGGAGACCGAGGGATAGACCGTCTGGCTGTGACCGAGCATGAATACTAGCCCAACGGATTATCGAACATCCAAATATGATGATCTGCTGACCTAAAATATTAACTTGTGAAATGTAAGAGCATAATGACATATACATCGTTGATATCTAAGTACACACATACACAAAGTCAACTGAAAAATCTAAACTGAACTGAATTAAAATTCATTAAGAGGAATGCGAGTGTACGAGGAAAAGGCATTAGAAGATGATTTGCCCCCCCCCCCCCCCCATGCCTTAATCTTTTCATCTGAAAAACCTCTTCTGGAAGGTTCAGTTGCCGCGCCTATCCTGAAATTGTGAGATTTATAGCAGTCAACACTAAGGTTACAAAGGGTTATTGCTTTCCGCAGCATAGATCTAAATTGATACATAGTCAGCGGTTTGCCGTCAAAAGACGAGTGATTGTTTATTCTGTGAGTGTGGTCGAATGCTTAGATAATGACACATTGTGAAATATCGGCAGGAGGTGGAAGGGTGAGACGCTTTAATTAGCAATGTTACCGACATCCGTGTTGGTCGGTTTTTGATCTTCTGATTCGTATTCTTAGCGATTTAGAAACATTGTTTACTTGAATATCTGATCGTTGTAACGGTCGATCAGAATTCGAATTAGCGCAAGGGGTTGAAAATTCGCTTACTCTTAAAAAACCAAAAAATGCCAAAGAAAATGCTGTTGTGAAAAGCGACGCTCCGTATGCAGACGAGCAAGTAACATGGAGCGTTGAAATTAAATTATCAAGCAGTGGTAGGGTGATTGGCGATTTGGCGATCTGACATCGCGTGTTCTCCCCCCCCCCTCTTTTGATACCTTCAAGTACTTTCGCAACAATGACCGCTTTTGTGTTATCTGGCAATCCGCGTAATTTATGGAAGTAGCTTAAATAGGTTGTAATCGTGGACACGTAGAGTTTTCTTATTGAAAGACATGCAAAGAAATGCACCAAATGCTCCACGCTGATGGGCCATGTAATTTTGAGCTTGTACTGATATAGAAATGTTTTGAATAGGGAAAGAGCAGCCTGATGTGTATGCCAAGTTTTTGAAGCCATTGAGTTTTGCAGGAGGTGTGATGCTCTTGCGGTTAAAAAGTCCATATTTCCTGAGGGATGGTTGTGAGGTGTTGATCTGTAGCCGGTGCTAATTGGCAAAATCTCTACCACTGACATTGAGAAAAGAATCAGCTATATCATTATGGATACCCGGGATATGTTCTGCGCGGATCATAATGTTTTGAATCAGTGTACAAATCACAAGGCGCCGAAGTAGGCGCATAACCTGTTTATCCTTAGAAGATTTTTTCTTTAATATTTGAACAACTGCGGCATTGTCAATACTTTTTGGTTGGCTAAATGTTTGCCCCAGATCCTTAATGCGGTAACGACTGGAAAAAGCTCGAGAAAGGTTATGATTTTAACAAACCAGATTCAAACAAGGCTGAAGGTCATTTTCCGTGAGCCCAATGACCATGGAAATAAATCCCTAAACCTGTCCCGTTCCCACCTGCGCTGTCAGTAAAAAATTCGATTTTGTCGCAGCTTACCCAGAAACGATTCGGCATTACTGTTGCCCCGTGATAGTGTACGGGAAACTCAATTCACGCTTTAAGATCATTCTTCATTTACGCCGAAACCTGTATTCTATGATTTGGTTTGTTCGCATTTGTCGAGGCATCGATTAACCTTCGCATGAAGACCCTGCCCGGGCTATTACTTGGCATGCAAAATTGAGGGAGCCAAGCAAGGATTGTAATTCTCTTAGTGTAACCTTAACCTTGGATAAAGTCAATGAAATTTTTCAAAAAGAGAACAGGTAATTGGGGCACCGAATGGTAAACATTTGTCAAAATAATAACGACCTTCGAACGAAAATCCTAACAGTTCGAAATCCTCCGGTCTCACAGGCAGTAATCGGAATGCAGATTTAATATCTGCTTTCCCCGGCAGCGCCCCCGGGCCCAGGGTCTGAATCATTGCAACTGCTTCATTGATGCTAGCGTAATGTACTGTGCAATACGTTTCAGGTATGAAGTAGTTTATCGATGAGTTTTCAGGGTACGACAGGTGATGGATTAGCCTGAAATCCCCTCCTTATTTTGGTACTAGGCCCAAAGGGGATACCCTGAGTGTGGGTATTGGTAATTCGTCAAATCACAAATGGACCGGCTACTCTACCTGCCTTTACTTCTTCCTGAATTTTTTGGCGCGTAAAATTTTTCTGGTGACCTATAGATACTGTTTAGATTTTTTGAGAAAAATCGAATGCGTGGGACGCAATACTGTAGGAAAACCCGAATTTGAATCCGTTCAAGAGTAAATCAGCAGTGTGGCTGTCACTGTAATCAGAAAGTTATGCCGACAAATTTTTGATTATTATAGGAGAAACCCGAGTTTAAAGGCGTAGTCCTAATGTATTGCATTGCGGTTTGGTGTTATTGCATTTGAATTCTGGGTGATTTGATCCCCATTTGCTACATTTGAACTGGAAGGTGCATCTAGGAAATGTTTATTTTCCGCGATTGAAACCCCAGCAAGTTATGCTGTTACACTCGAACCCTTTTGCATGAAATACGTCCCTTGAATTTGATGAGGGATTTGATTCAGCTTCGCCTCGAAAGCTAGTCATGCAAAGCAACCAGAGCTCCCTATCCACTTTTCCCAAAGATGCATGGCGATAGTTATCTCTTTTAAGATGCGGATGGGGAAGTTGCCCTACTTGCGGCGAGTCTTATGTCGCGCATATATTCCAACAACTCCTGGATGCGTGCTGGGTGTTTCTCAAGAAAAATGCCCATATAAACTATGAAGGCAGAGGTCCACGTGTGGATGTTGTACAGTGGCTTATTAGGTTTTGTTTTTTATGGTGAGTTTCCTCCCCCCCCCCCCCTCCCCCCCACTAAATTCAAAATTTAAGTCGCGGGCTGATTTTAGGAGAATGGAAAGAGCCACAAATTTCCCTTCCCAAATCTGCTCCCTAAGCTTTACTGGAACATGATCACCCACTTTATCGAAGATGCTAGTTAGCATCGGAGGGTTAGTGTCCACGTGGTTCGACTGCAATTCATGGTTTGATTGTACATGCAATAATGGGAAGAAAGAATTATTACCTTCGTGAACTGGTGGCGACACTGGCATGTTTGCAAAGTCAATTGGTAGAGGTTGTCCGGATGGTGGTATCTGGGAGTTTGAAGAAGGGTTACACATATTTGGCGTTCCAGGGTTTGGTTGGAGGCGGCCATAGTGTCCAATTTAGGCAGAGGGTAATCCAAAGGAGGGGGATTCGAGACAGATTGCGTTGCGGCTGCCTGCGTGGGCCGACGGTGAATTTTTTTGTTCCTCGGCTGTTTCTGAAAATTTGGCCGGTGGCATCTTTTCCTGCAACCAGTAGCACGAGCAGGAGTTCCTTGGCGTGGATTTCCCATGGCAAACACTAACGATTTTTGTTGTTCTTGTTGTTGGTGTTTTGGCTATATAGTTCTTGTTACCAAAAAATGTCGAAATTAAATGTCCGAGGTAAGAGGCATTAGTTTGGCGCTCGTTCAAAATTATTGTCAGGAATGAAGCAATAAACATTATGACGTCACATATCATTGTTTCACAAACACCAATAAAATAACAGTGTATACAACCCGGCATTTATGTTATTTAAATAGACGACGGGAGGTAACTCTCACTATTTTACTCGCATTAAATTGGATTTACAGATATCACTGTTATTTCTTATTAATTTCAAGTGACTGATAAATCAGATCCTATTTCTCTTTTACATATATGTAACAGTTTTAAATTTATACTTTATACAGAATGGCCTCTAAACTGTACATCATTCTCCTAGTTGCAATGTTCGTAGGGATTGTGCACTGTAAGTATCATTTTATTTAAAATAGAATTGAAAAAATATAACAAAGTTTTACAATGAAATCATAATGGATGAAATTTCATTGATGTGTAATATTTTTAACAAAAATTAAATGTTTCTTTGCTCTTAAAGCTGAGCTCGCTTACGGAAGGGCAGAGCAGGGTTTACTTATGTTGATGTCACCTTACACATTTTTGATAGCAATAATATTATTATATAGACGTTTTGTGTGTAATAAATTTTATATGGCCTGTCTTCTTGAGAAACATGTTGATCCTTGTTCTCTATATGGAGGATTATTTATAACTTTTTAAATGCGAGTCATTTGATCTTGCTGCTTTTGCGGTGAGTGGGAAGGTGGGCACACGTAAACCGGTTAACAACGCGAATAATTGAGTGACGTTTGTTACTTCAATTGAGCGTCCTAGGTCGGTGTCGTAACCGAAGTACAATGAAATATTGTGTAATGCCGTTTTTTCATGTATATTTTACTATCATGTTTTGTGTGCATGTCCTTGGTGATTTGTGTCATACAGCTTTGTCAGATATCTTCTGTTTTCTCCTTTGCCAGCTAGTTTAAAAGGAAAACCTGGAATATGTCCAGACTTTGGTGGTCCAACCAACGGTCAAAAGTGCGGGAATGATCACCATTGCCCTGGTGCATTGAAATGCTGTTACAACATATGGTACAGATGCAAAGTTTGCACAGTGTGGTGGATACACAAACCGAGCTACTGAGAATAAAATGCTTACATGATGCATGATTTCCACATCACAATAAGCAAACATTTGTTATTAAGAATATACACGATTCTTAGGTCTGCACAACTGTAACAACTACATTAAATGCTCACAGCTTGATCTCATTGTTATTATTTGGAAGTCACAAAATAGTCATTCAGGTCAATATACTAAGAGCGCAAACAGTTACATATCAAATATTGGCCTTTCATCAGCAGGACTAAGTATTATACTCTATAGTCATATTAGCATTGATTATCTTATGTTTTTGTTCTTAATATTTTCCGACGGGCACATGCATTGTGTTCTATGTGGTTTTCCCTGAATACACTTTACAATGTACGTTTCAAAATAGTTCACCTTTCATTAGACTTAAAGGTGCCACATTGCCGACTGTGTCATCGTCAAATATTTTTACAACCCTTAACAAGTATTTAACAAATGATTTAAATGTGGTAAACATAGATCACGTTTTCACATTAAACCGGAAAACTCTATGTTAATCAGTGAATATAATTTATTCAACACTGCAGCTTCTGCTATTTATAGGAACGTTTGTTTGCCTTTAACAGAAGTACAAGATTCTGAATTCGTACTTGTCATCTTTCTCTTACGCGGTTTAGAATCGTTTATTTTCTATATATTACACATGTAACAAAGATATAAAAAGCAAGAATCGGCATCCCTTGATATGATCATTGATATGATGTGAAATGATAGTGGAGGCGTATCCAGGTTCTGAGTTCGTGACGGCATCAGGCGAGTTGTCTGGGAACTGCCTAAGTCCACCAGATGTACAAAGAGAACACGGGGTGGTGTATGCGTAAGCTTTACGCATATGTAGCAATTGTATGGCCTTAAAGTCACGCAATTTCACCTTCCTAACCCAGCATCCCGGCTGCATTGAAATGAATTTTTCTATATTTGATTTACAAACCTTTGATAGTGAGGCCCAAACTCTTTCTTAAAAACACATGAGGTATACCTTTTAGATAACTATAAATCATTTATTTGTATCACAATATATCAAAAGGATAAATAAGTTACAAAGTACACTTTATAGTTAACAAACTCTGAAAATGTCACCTGTTTATTTGGAGTACTTTACAAGATATGAGGATTTGAAAATGGACAATATTGCATTTTCATACCTTTGTTCAGCAAATCAAAATGCACAACCTTAAAATTTCATGAGTGTATATTAACTTAATCAGTTTTTCATAAAAATCTACAATTTTTTTTTTATATTTTCTACTCTGTGTACTATAAGTATTATGAAAAAAAAGATAAAACGATTGATTATAAATGTTATTATCTCATAATATATAAACTCTAAACTCGACGAAGAATGTTTTTTAATTTTGATGAAAAGTTCAAAGTCATTTTTCTAATAACAAATACAAGAACTCCTGTTTATGTAAAAATCATTTAAAATGGTTTATTATAAGGTTATTTGAAGGAAGTTTGATTGTATGACAAAAAGAAAATAAGCTCTGTAAAAGAAAAAACGTTTTTTACCTAAATCAGGGGCAGATAACTCTAAAAAAATGTGAAAAAAATATCAAATATTTTTTTAATTTATCACAGAATATCTTAATATTTTATATTATTCTACTATATGTATTATATTCATTATAAAAAAAGCATAAAAAAAAATTGATTATAAGTGTTATAATCTCTGTAAGTATCATTATATCTTAGATGAAATAAAAAAAATATGATTAAATTTTGAATCAAATCATATTTGTTGAAATTTAATTGGTGATACTTTTAACAAAACTGGTTTTTTACCAGCTGGTTATAAAGGAAAACCTGGAATTTGTCCACACTTTGGTCGCCCAACCAAAGGCCAAAGGTGTGGGAATGATCACCATTGCCTTGGTGCATTGAAATGCTGTTACAATATATGGTACAGATGCAAAGTTTGTACAGTATAGTGGATACACTAAATGAGCAACTGAGAATAAGATGCTTACATGATAGATGATTTCCATTTAACAATACACAAATACTTGTTGTTGAGAATATGCATGACCCATAAGTCTGTGGCTGTAACAACTTCATTAAATCTTACAACATGGTCTCATTGTTTTCAATTGAAAGTCAAATAATAGTAAGTCAGACGAATATACTAAGAGCAAACAGTTAGACATCAAATGTTTGCCGTCTCATCTTAGTTTTACATTTAACGGTCACATCAGCATAAAAATTTACATTTTTGTTCTATGCCTTTTCCGACGAACACTCCGAAAGAACTTCACACATTTTGTAACGGCAAACACAAATTAGTTTTCAACAGGGGCAGTCGGGAAATCAGTTCCACTTTGTCAATGCTTGTACGCATCAAATGATCATGGATTTGAGTAAAATTTGTATGATGAAATGCACAATGATGTAGTCCCAGATGAACTTTCATCACTAGCACAGTTTCCAGTGCTTCTGTTTCATTGAAAAATATATAATTAAATTCACTGTAGATAATGCTTGTTAATCATTCAAAAACTAGGGAATATCTCAATTATGGAAACTCTTTCACTAGATGCGGTTTTAATTTTACGGTTAGGGCAATGTTTTGAATTAAGTCACTCTTTAAACATTTTGTCATGCCACACGTTCAACAAAATATGTGCCTGGATATCAACAATATTTTGCAAGAACGTTTCATAGTGAACACAGCAGTTATAAATGATACCGAGGAGTTTATCTTTTAGTTTGTCATGAGAAATAGAAGTTTAAAGTGTAAAAATGGCATGACGTAACATATCTCACAGTTGAAAATTTCTGAGAGTTGTCGTTCTCTACGGGATCTGTTTAATATCTGAACTGATCAACACAGCTACTCGAGTAAGAAATATCTGAGTTTTCTTAAGCTTCTTCTTAACAGAAGATACTAATTGGTGAGGAGAGCTGGTAGATGATTATTGGATTGTGCAATATATCTTTGTATGGATTTTATTGAAGTTTGGAAATTCAATATAAGTAAAGTAACTGAAGCTCACTACCTTGAGTATTTACATTATAGACACGAAATATCCATTACCAGTTTCCAAGGATTAAGTCAATACAGAGTGCGTATAGAATATACCCATGATTACCAGTTTCTCTATTCAGTCCAAATTCCTTTGAAAGGCAATTGTTACAGTGTTCCTTGTTTACAAAATATTGTTTAAGGTTTTGTCTGCTTGAACTAATACACAATCGTTGAGTATTATTCCTTGTTATGCTATTACAGTTGGGCCATCGAATGCAGTGAGATGACTGGTCCTCATGTTGCATTTTAGTATACCGAAAAATGAAAATAATCCTAATTTTAAATATAGCCCACACCATAAAGTAGCATCTACTCTTTTGCAGTGTAGAGTGATCTACTTAAATCACTCCTTCTATTAAACAATGGTACTGTATATCTCAATTATTACATCTTGTATCGGTGTAACATGTAAAGTTGTTAAATAAAACGCATATATCGATATTAATTATTCATTCTAATGTCCTTTTTCCCTTTCTTTCTTTTTCTTCTTTTCCATTCCCCTTCTTCTTTTCTTCTCGGGGTTTTGGGGTTTTTTTGTTGGGGGGGGGGGGGGTTGTTATTATTATTATCATTTTCAATATTATATTGTTTTGCGTTAGCATTTGATATTTAAAAAGATATATCTTATACATGGTTTATGGTGTCTGTATAGGGGAGGGGGAGAGTAAGGCATGCATATACTTTTCAAAAATCAAGCTATATTCGGCGAACCTGCATTGGCTCGTTCAATCTAGTTTTTTATTTATTTATTTATTTATTTTTTATTATTATTCTTTTTTTTTTTTTCTTTTTTTTTTTAATTTAATGAGACTTCAAGGTGCCAAATTGTCAACTGTGTCATCGTCAAATGTTGCTACAACCCTAAACAGTGATGTACAAATAATACAATGTGGCAAACATATATACATTACGTATTGTTTTTGTGTCTATCTTAAACATATCCATGCAACTTTAAAGCGAGACATTGAAATATGGTGCAATATTATAAACCCCCCCCCCCCCCAAAAAAAAAAAAACAGAGACACCTCGGTCAACTAAAGCTATATAATTAAACGTTTCACTTTACTGCGTAATTAAATAAATGAACGAATCATCCCACGCATTTCTTTATAGTGTATAAAAACTATATATTCACAAAATCGCCACCCACATCAATAAGAAGTATTTAAAATATCTGGAATTAAAAACAATATGATGCTGTTGTATATATGTATAATAATATGAGTTTACAAAAATCAAATTAAGTAATTTTGGATTTATTTATATTTTTATTAACAGTTGATTAAGATTTAACTTTTCTATTTCTTAGTAATTTACTGGGATATAATATCAGGTGAAATGCATTCCTTGAATGCTACCAAATGAAATTAGTTATTTCTATTCACATATGGTACATATTTCAATTTGTCATTTATCAGGTTTCCAAAGTAAGCCTAGAAGAGGTATTGTTCTGAGTTATCTGATTTGAAAGACTTTCATTCCTTTTGGTGTTCTTATGCTTGTCATTTACTTGATTAAGAATTGATATTTTTTTTTATTAACTGTTAATCAAGATTTAACTTTTCTATTTCTTAGTGATTTACAGGGATATAATATCAGGTGAAATACATTCCTTTAATGCTACCAAATGAAATTAGTCTTTGAAGACAATTTATTCAAAACTGCTTCTATTTATATGAAAATGTTTTTTTTTTCCAAAATTCTGTATTTGTACTTTTCATTTTTCTTTTGATTGAATTGGGATCGTGTATTTCCTATATATTGTATCACTGTCCCTACTCCCAGTACCCCAGCTGCCTTGTAATCAAAGTTATAAAATATGTTGTTATTGGTCATTAATTATTTGCAGTCAGTGTCGGTTTGAGGTTTTATATCTTGCCAAAATAATTAAAGCAAGTTGAGGAGAAAATTAGACAATTGTAGTTAATACCCCCCCCCCTCTCTCTCTCTATCTCTCTCTCTCTCTCTCTTTCTCTGACCATTCCAACCGCCCCACTGATTTCGTCTATGATTATGATGGAATAAAGGTTGTAGTGCAGCGTTTTCCCAAGAATATTAACTTCTTCAATTTCATTTCCTTCATACAATGTTAAAAGTCATAATGAAGAGTTTGTGAAGCCATGTAGTTGTTTTGTTTGGGGTTCTTTTGGTTGTTTGCATTATCTTTAGCATTTACAGTGTTCCGTATATTACTATTCGATTCAACAAAATGAATTTTGAAGTCGTCTAACATAAAACGTTAAAAATAAAAATCGATGTCATTTCGATGATAAATGATAGATTTCGTCATAACGTCCTTAACATATCAACGTAACATGTATGACACAATGAGACTGTAGCTAGGAAATGTACAATAGAGAAAGGATATATACATATATATTTTACCAAGTTATATAATTATTTATATGTATTTGTTCATAATTATTATTATTCTATATATTTTTAATTATTTTTTCTTTTTGCCAACTAATTGTGGAATACTTTTAGGGGGGACAAAATTCTTACTTAGTATGTGCGAATTAAAATTACCATTCACACAATACACAAATAAAGAGAAGTGACGTTTAATGTATTGCCTAAACCATGGATAAAAAAGAGTTACGTAACTGATTATATACCAAGTCCTTTCAATTTAAAAAAACGAGCCGATATAAAATGACTTTATACACATTTTACAAAATACAACCAATGTAATTTACAAGTAACCGCATAACGAAATCAATAATATCTATGAAATAAATGCATGACGGATGATATATCTCTCGATACTACATGCCTCCATATCTAAAAGAGAGAGAGAAAACAGAAGACCTCTGAGCTGTATGACAAAAATCACCAAGAACAGGCACACAAAACATGATAATAGTAGAATATACATGGAAAACGACATTACAAAAAATATCCGATTGTGCTGCGGTTACGATACCGACTTAGGACGGTCACTTGAAGTAACAAATGTCACTCAATTGCTATGTTCAATCGGTTTACGTATGTCCACCTTCCAACCACTCACTGCAAAAGCAGCAGAATAAAAGGACACACATTTAAAACTTAATAAATAATCCTCCATATAGAAAACAAGGGTCAACAGGTTTCTCAAGAGGGGAGGTCATTATTTTTTTTTATTACACAGGAAACGTTTATATGAGAAAACAGAAGACATCTGACAAAGCTATATGACACAAATCACCAAGGACAGGCACACAAAACATGATAATAGAAGAATATACACGGAAAAACATTACAAAAATATCCGATTGTGCTGCAGTCACGATACCGAATTCGGACGTCATTAATTGGTGTGGTTAACTGGCTTACTGGCGCCCAACTTCCCATAATAGGTTGCTTTTGAACATTTGAACATATGCAACGCCATATCAACATAAGTAAACCGTGCTCTACCCGTCTGTAAGTGGGCTGAGATCCTTGATCAACAGGAATTCAGACTAACAGTTAGAGGTGACAATGATTAAACCTTGTTTCCTTTGAAAAGCTTTGAACAGGGCCCGTCATCGAGTTCCCACCGCCCTGTTAATAAGGGTGCAACGCTCAAGTAAAAGTCTGCATTGGGTTGTAGAGGGACCCAATACAGGAAGTATGGTATTAGCAATGATCTCGGGATCATACTGTCGATGTCGAAGGCGTTTAATAATTTTAGAACCTGCCGATATGAAATTATCAGGACCTTTGACCCTCCTTTGTTTGTACACTACATCACCGTAGAAATTGGGATGGGAAATTCCACTGGATACATATTGTTGAAAAGTCACATTTACGAATTTAGATCAAATGTCTGAATAAAATCTGTGAAATGTATCTAATTGATTAATATAAATATTATATGATGGGAGCCCGGGGACATTACCATCTAGATCAGGGAAATTTACAATAGGAAATCCAAAGTCGTCACGTTTATCATATATGTTGGTATGAATATTGTTGTTAATAATTTTAATATTTAAGTCGAAAAAAGGTGTTTCCTAGTCGGAAGTATTGGTTTTGTTTAATTGAAATTCAGATGAATAAATGTGAGTAATATAGTTTTCAAACTATAAAAACATAATATCATGAAAATATCTAGAGGAGTTCTTGAACTTATGAATAAGGTCAAAACGTTTAGAGGTTGAATGGAATGCAAAAAGTCTCTCTCAAAACCGTATAAAATAAATCTGCTATAAGGGAAGTGCAGTTAGTGCCCATAGGAATCAAAATAATCTGTTGATATGCCTTGTCAAATTTCTACATTTGATTTTTCTACACTTTATACATCTTTGCCTCATGATTTGATTAAAAGCAAGTTGCTGTCTCTTATATAATGGTGTTTTCACAGAGAATCTAAAACGTACATATGTACTTCCAATAACTCTGGATTCTTTTCCAACAAACAATATACTTCATATAAATACTGGACTTGCAAGGAATTATGTAAAGCACTAGATTTTCTCATGAATAATATTTTTGTGCAATTTGATGGCAAGATATATAAACAAATAGTTGGGATTCCTATGGGTACTAACTGCGCGCCTCTGATAGCAGATTTATTTCTTTATTGTTATGAGAGGGAGTTTATGGTTTCTATTCAAAAATCAAAACGTTTTGACCTCATTGACATATTTAATAATACTTGCAGATATCTGGATGACATTTTGGTTATCGACAACCCTGAATTCGAACAATTTATATCAGAAATATATCCACCAGAGCTCACATTGAATAAAGCTAATACTTGAGATAAATCTACACCTTTCTTAGATTTAAACATCAAAATTATCAACAACCTAATATATACTAATATTTATGATAAACGTGAGGATTTTGGATTTCCTATTGTAAATTTCCCTTACTTGGATGGCGATGTCCCTCGACTCCCATCATATGGTATCTATATATCTCAATTAGTTCGATTTGTCAGAGGCTGCACCGATGTTTTGGACTTTCATAAACGAAATTTACAAATTACTACTAAACTTTTAACTCAGGCTTACAGATATCACAAGCTAAGAAAAACATTCGGCAAATTCTTCAGATCTTATTCAGAACTTCTATCTAAATTTGGAAATATTTCTTTTCAACATTATGTATCCAACGGAATTTCCCATCCTAATTTTTACGGTGATCTCGTATATAAACTAAAAGTAAAAGGCTCCTATAACGTTATTTTATCATGTAATAAAATAGTCAAACGTCTCCTAAATAGACAATATGATATTGAGATCATCAAAAAGACTATAGGTCTTGTAGTTGGCCCCTCTACAGCCTTATGCAGACTTTTACTTGAACGTTGCACGCTGACTAACAGGGCGGTGGGGACTATATGACGGGCCTTGTCCAAACCTCTTTCAGAGGAGACATGGTCCTGAACCTCGACCTCTCTGACTGTTAGTCGGGACTCCTACAGATCTAGGGTCTGCGCTCGCTTTCAGAATGGCAGAGCACGGTTTATCATGTTGATGTCGCATATATTTTTATACCATTATGTATTTTACAATAACTTACGTGTTTATATTTTTATGACCTCTCAATATGAGAAAAATTTAAAATTTTTAAATGTACGTCTTCTGATTGTTCTGCTGTTACGGTGAGTGGGAAGGTGGGCCCGTAAACCGGTTAACCACACCATTTGTTTGGCTTTTGTCAAATTAAATGACCGTCCTAAGTCGGTATCGTAATTGCACTACAATCAAATATTTTTGTAATGTGTTAAATGTTCTATTATATTATTTATATTCATGTATTGTATAGCTCCATGGTGACTTCTGCCACGTAACTGAGCCGGTAACTCCTCTTTTTTCTTTTTTGTCATTACATTGTACACAAATATTTTTTTGTCAGCAGTTACGAAGTATTCTGTAAATCAGCCATTTTTTTTAATTCTATCCTGGAAGGTAACCTATACTTTGGCTCTTTATTAAAAAGTGAACGTAGATATTTGTCCGAGATACACTTAATATCACTTGTAATAATATGGCTCGCAGGCTGATAAAGGGATTTAGAATTACTGCACGAGCAAGACGATGGAATAGAGTAAAGAGTATTAAGATCCAATATGAATAAATAAATAAATATAAATAATTCAATATTTTCAAGCAATCGTTAACATTGTAACATGATGATAAATTTATTATTTTTACCACGACTTCCTTACAACTGGTTTATGTTACAGTTATTCAGCGTTAGGTAAATAACTCTATATTACAAGACAAAGCAATACCAATTTACGTATACCTATTCAATAACTCCCCTTATCTCAGTAGCTATATACCATCCTCTTCTTTCTATGGCGTTTCATTTCACAGCTAATAAGGTATGCTAGGGTATGATTAAAATCTGAAGATTTCGTCCAAAGGGCTAATCTGCGAACATGTTCATAAAAGATATGTTGGTTGGTTGGTTGATTGGTGTTTTACGTCGCTTTCAACAATATTTCAGTCAAATCGCGACATGGAAGCAGGAGGTTACCAACCTCTTAAACATAGTGGCGCAACCCGGGAATCGAACCCGGATCGTCGGTGCCGCAAACCAAGCGCTTAACCACTACAACACGCCTGCCCCATATAAAAGATATGTTGGGGAACCTTTGAAATTGCCACAGAGGAAAGTCCTTGTCGATATGGGAATTTCATGTTTGATGTCCCTGTTTCCAATATAAACTTTTTGACAATACATGATTCGACAATATATTAACTAAACTGACGGTGACAGGTTTCTACAAGACGGGTGTTATACACAAGCATTATACGCTCACTCCTCCAATATACATGGGAAAAGCCTCTTGTAAAAAAATTAATTTTTCAATAGTGGGGTTCAAATTTGTCGTGATGTGGAACCGTATACGATATTGTCAGTTTAGTTAAAAACTTTAAAATTGGATTTAGCCAAGGGTATTTTTTTATGTTTACTTACTATGGAACACTCTTATTATTGCTACAATTTCTATTATCAAGGCAGCACGTCTTATATTAATTTAGTACGATATAAAAACACAATCACGTATTCACAATTAACTTTCTTACTTATAACATGCAGTTAGTTGCGATGGATTTTATTACCACTTCCGCAGTATATGGTTCTGAGTCAATGTTATTCGTCTCATTTTAACATTACGTACCGATTAGGCTGTTTGTTGTTACAAAGCAGCACATATTTCTAAACTTTGTAATTGGAAAACTGAACATTTTATTTCATTGTATAACAGACACGAGTTGTAAATCTTAGGTAGACTCTCCCTCTTGATTCTTTAAGGATAGACTTTAGTATCACAGTTGCTCGAAGTAACAATACCTGTATAAATTGTCGTCGATGAAATTGGTCATGCTATTATATATTTATATATCTTGCACGACTATGGATATGTGTATTCGAGTGCTATCTAACGACTTAGTATGAATTAAATATGAATACAATTTTGACTATAATACAGAATTCAAATTGATTAGTACTGCCCTAAGTGTTTATTTTCTTAGTGTCAGGAAATATATTAAACACGCTACAGCTGGACATTTATCTTGTTAGTTGATTTAATTGGTTTTGTGAACTTTGTCATGTTAAGTAATGTTATGAAATTTGAAGACTTGGATCACAGAAATGAAATTTATGTATTAGATATACTTCAAATTTTCATCAAATTAAGTAAATCACTCTAAAACTACGGAGTATCTGCCTCATGCATAGCTCTGTCCTTAGATAGATTCTTTGGTCCACTTTTCGGTCATTTTAGCCACAAAACTGCTCTTCATATTTTTTTATATTTAGAGAATTCCAATCATTCGGCTACGAGCATCACTGAAGAGACATAACTTGTCGAATGCGCATATGGTGCACAAATTAAAAGGTATATATATTTTATATTTATTGTATAGAACTAGCATGACTTTCACAACATTTCAATCGTTATTTTAGAATTACTGTCCTATGTTCATAATCTTGACTTTTTCAATCATATTTCAATATATAGAAGAGGAATCTGTTTTTTGAATGTTTCGAGATTCTACTGATTTGTTTCCGTTAATTTATATTTTATACCTTTCATATTATACGTTGATATCTTGGAGTGGACACATTGCATTTGTTCGAAATGTAATCTGTGGAACCTATCGTACAATACTAATTTACTTGTTAAAATGTTACCATTCAAAACTTTAACTATTACTTTTGTCAAGTAATTAAACAAAATGCAGGTTAAATTAAAATTAATATTACTGTTCTACGTAATACATGTATGTATATAATAAGTTGAGATGTTGTTTCCCCTTCCTTTCATTTTGAAAATGAACTATTGCACGATACGATAAGTTGATGAATATGTACGAGCAATGTGACATGTTTTATGTGTTTTGCAAGCCGTTTATAAGAACAAAGGTAATAACGATAAAAGTAGAAAATGCACATGCTAGATACATGTAAATCAATGGGTGGTAATAAGTGCAAAATGAAACATCAATAAATGACAGACTATTCAAACGCAATACAGGGAGTCATTGGCAGACTGAATAACTTGTGACATACCAATGATAACAGTATTTACCAACAAATTCGTTATTGCTAAATGATATTTCTCCAATAAATCTAACTATCCTTATAATAAATCTTAAATTATTTAAAAATCCATAAAATATAAACATAGCGGGGTACTCTAAGATTTCTTTGTGCAACGCTAAGAGATGTTTTACTTGCCATCACATCTTTATATGCACTACGGTGAGAATTATTAATTACGTCATGGTTTCCTTCAATATTTGTCTTTCTTCTATTTTCTCCACATTTACGACGCTGATTTTATAAGCTACACTTGGTATAATTATACAAGCATAAAACAATAGGAAATCGTGAATTGATCATTCCTTCAAACTATAAAAGCATCTCATTCTATGGCAAGAGCAACGATTTCCATTTCAATATAAAAAACTATTTCTTTATATGAAGCAATTCTCCACCATCTCCTGTCCTTGTTAATATGTTGTACTAAGCAAGTTCAAAATGTAATGGCATTTTTTGAAGGCAAAGCGATTTTCAATTTTCTTAACGAATCCCAAATTAAATTTCATTTCAACTTGAGCCATGCATTAATGTATATCAGATTTGATTAGAGAAATTATCGAATCATTACCATATTGAGTTTACTTTCATTAAGTTTCAATATGTTAATACTGCACCCATGAGTCTATTCAAGAATTTAGATAAAATGACCAAAGATCGGATTTGATTACTCTGTTTCTGTAATTCAGTTGCATAATAGTAAACGGAACATTTCATTGATACAAGTATTATAGTGAACTTATTTTTGTCTGTATCTTGTCAGCATACTACACTCACGGAATGTTTAAGAAAGGTTGACATCGTTCTCCTGACTCTTTGAAATGGATTATGGAGAATCGCAACCTGGAATACACATGTACCAGCATCAGATATATGACTTAGAAATACAGTATTTGACGTTAAACCACTTGTCTGACACATTTTCGGTCTGATTGCAAAAAAAAGTTCAGCCTATAAGCAAGTGATTTTCTTTCCTAGTACATGTGTTTGGTTGGTTTTTGATTTTGTTTGTTTGGGGTTTTATTTTTCTTTTCTTTTCTTTTTTTTTTTTTTTTTCTTTTTCTTTGTCGTGTTCTTATTTTCATTTTGGGGATTTTTTGTATATATACGTGAAACATAATACGGTACATTGAAATCCATCCCTCCTTGTTGTAAAAAACGTTTTCCGTTTTCATTGTGTTAAGTACAATATGTAAGAAAGATAACGAAGAAGAAATCTTGCTTCCATTTTAATGTGCCATTAATGGAAGACTTCATTGTAAGGAAGCAAATTTCCATGTATCATAAAATTTTAAAATTGAACTTTGGTGTAAAGTGGACATTTTACCGACAGCAATTTAGGAACTATGTTCTTCGGTTTTGTCTGTTTGTTTCTACCTGCCAATACAGAGAAAACCTACCATCAAATATGTTTTATTTAGTATGTAAATAGAATAGAATATACTATTTAAAAAAACTAGAAGCAGTAAAACAAACTCAAAGAGAGCAAAAAAGGTATTGCTACAATAGTTTCATCTTCGGGGTGATACGGTTGTCATACTCTGCTATTTATAGAAAGTAAGGAATTAAAGGCGATTCTTGATTAACCACACTCTGGTTTTTAAAATGATTTGCGTTAAATGGAGTTAAGATTAGCGATATATTCAAATAAAGGTGACAGAATCAGGATGTATGAAATCAGTTCAAATAAATATAAAACATGTATACCTTTTAATTTTATGAACCTGATGTGCATTTCGACAAGGTATGTCTCTTCAGTGATGTTCGTGGGCGAATGATTAGAATTTTCATATAAATATTTAAAGAGCAATGTTGAATGTAAAATAAACGAAAAAGTGAGCCAGAGAATCAATCTTAATACAGAACTATTCATGACGAAGATACTCCTTAGTTTTGGATTGATTTACAAAATTTCATGATTTTAAGTATATATTTCACATCAGTACAAAAGCACTGAAATGTAGACCTTCAGTGCAAAAGCACTTAATACTAGACTGATGATGCCATCGGGAACAATCAGTCCACCAGCAGTGACACCGGCCTAGTGGTTATAATACAGATAGATCAAATATACCTTTTAATTTTGTGTACCAGGAGTTTTACTAAAGGTCGTAAGCCCAAACGTAGACGTAGACGTAAACTTTCCGACTAAATTTACGTCTAAGTCAATTGAATTTTTCTTGAAGTCTATGTTCATATGTAATTACATTTGTAAACGTTGTAAAAGGTGTGTCCTACGTTTGAAAACTCTTTAGGGATGAGACAAATATTTCTTAGAAAGATTTACGTCTGCGCGTACGTTTAGGCTTACGACCTTTAGCAAAACTCACCCCAGATGCGCATTTCGACAAGTTTTGTATAACACGATAGAAATTTTTATTGTATGACGTACAATTGCATATTTCATAAAATAAATGTTTAAATAAAAAAAACCGACATTACAAAAATATTCGATTGTGCGTCGGTTACGATACCGAATTAGGACGGTCAATTGAAGTAACTAACGTCACTCAATTTGTGTGGTTCACCGGTTTACGAGCGCCCACCTTCCCACTCACTGCCAAAGCAGCACAATCAGAGGACAGACATTTAACGTTTTATAAATAATCTTCCATATAGAGAACAAGAAAAGACAGCTTTCTCAAGAAGAGAGGTCATAAACATTTATTACGCACGAAACGTTTATTACGAAAGCCGATTAGACTCACTTAATAAGAAAAATATTTATATATTTTCTCGTTATTTCGATATTTTTTTTTTAATTTTTTTTTTTTTTTTTTTTTTTTTTTTTTTTTCGTTATTTCGAGATAATTAACGAGAAAAGATTTCGAAATAACGAGTTAATTGCATGTTGTGTGTGTGTATCTCGTAATAACGAGAAAAGATCTCGAAATAACGAGTTGATTATCTCGTAATAACGAGGAAAGATCTTGAAATAACGAGTTAATTATCTCGAAATAACGAGAAAAAATATCGAAATAATCAGAAAAGATCTCGAAATAACGAGTTATTTATCTCGTAATAACGAGAAAAGATCTCCAAATTACGAGTTAATTATCTCGAAATAAGGAGTTAATTATCTCGTAATAACGAGATTAAATATAAAATTTTTTCTTGGTAAGTGAGTCTAATCGGCTTTCGTAGCTTATAGAATAATATGTTGCTTTTAAAAATATGTAAGGCGACATCAACGTAAGGAAACCGCGCTTTGCCGGTCTGTAAGCGAGATCATATCCTTGATCAATAGGAGTCCCGACTTAAAGCCAGAGGGGGCAAGGATCAGGAAATTAACAATTTTACGTTATTGATTATATGTTGAGGATTACGACGTATTTGTCGGAAGTTTAGATACTACTAGGCGGATATGTGTTTTTGTTGTTGTTTTGTTTTTTTGTTTTTTGGTTTTGTTGTTGTTATGAATTAGTATTTTTATTTGTTTCATTACACGATACCCTCTCGATATTTTTGACATTTTGTGGTTTTACTTCAACAGGGTGCATCAATTTTGCTATGGTTGGGGCATTCTGTAGCGAAAACTACACTGGCTTCTATTTTGGGTTTCGAGGCAAAAAGGGTAAAAATGATGTGGATTCAGTTGCTTATTTCTATTACTATATGATTTGTTTAAATATTCTCCTGTTGTTTTAACGATTTGTGGTTTCTTTTTTCCACAAACCATATAAACCCGGCTAATTTTTGTTCTCTTATTCTGGATCGAGAACTACACAGATATCGATCAAATCATGCCTCCGATTAAGAAACGAAATCTAGGTATGTAAATTTTCAAGAATTACATTATAACGATATATTACTTACTGATTTCATAAAAGAACTTTTCAGTTTCCATCAAGATACGTCTAATCTCAATGATCGCATGGCCACTTCCACGTAATGAAATCATCTTTTTCCTTATATACACTGATATCTGAGACGACTTTTAAAATGGGGTTTCCATGTCAAATGTATAAATTAAAGAAACAAACAGAAAATTCAAAGGCATATGGTCATTCCGGTTACATCAAGTGAAATGAAGCGGTATACATGTAGATGTATGTAGAAAGTAAACTAATCTTGAAGTGCTATTGGAGTAAATTTGGAATCACTTTTAGTACTTAACTTGATTCCAAATTTGCTCTATTGTTGACAAGTAAACTGAATGTAAGGTTAGGACTGCACCTAACTGTATAAATATTTGAAAAGGAAAGAGTTAAGAGAAAATTATATTTATCGATATTCTAGTAATGTAGTAATGGCCTTCGCCATAATGCTAGATTAATACCTAAGTGTATAAAACAAGCACATTTGAATCAGCATCACCTTCTGTCTTCCCTCCCCTTTGTAAAGACAAATCAAGACAGTTAGGGTAAATGTTGGCATAGTAAATATGAGGCATGGTTTAAAATTGACAAACATTTTTTGCAATATATTATTATTATTGTTATTACTGTTAGAGGAGTTAATCATTACAGACGTCTGTAAATATGGTGTGAAGAAGAAGGTATGTTGTTACTCAGGAAAGTGAAGTTGGTAATAATGACATTGAAATCGTCACGTTTGTCATTAAAAGAGGTAACTAATTTACAGTCATCACTAAATGATGGGAGTATATCAAGGTCTGAAGCAGAAGATCAGTTTTCAGTTGTATCTTTTATCTCGATTTCCTTTGGATATATGCTGTTGAGGTGATTTTTAAGCATAGGATAGTTAATCGATCAAACCATGTATTTATATGTAAAGTTGAATTGAGATGCTACGTGTAACTGTATATTGCCTTTCGAGAGCAGAGATTCAATGAATTCTGTTTCTTATGAGTACAAAAAACTGTCGGCCAGAAGTGGCGCGCAATTTGCACCCATCAGAATTCACAGATATAAGTACCTGCACAAGTTGATTGAATATTGTTTTATGTCACTCCACGATTATTTCATGTATACGGTGACGGCATCTGCATGATGCGTTGTATACAAATTTAGACCTTTGCCACGGACCCCCCCCCCCCCCCCCCGAAGCAGTGAGGGATCTTTAACGTGCCACGCCTACCATGATACTGGACCTCGGTTTTTACAATCTCATTCGAAAGACAGAACACCGGTGCGCCCATGGCGGGAGTCGAACCCGGGATCTCTCGATTACGAACCGAGCACCTTATCCACTAGGCCGCACTGGCTTTGCACAAGTTGCAATAATATCAATAGATATAGAACATATATACCTTTTAATTTTGTGCACCATATGCGCATTTCGACAAGTTTTGTCTCTTCAGTGATGCTCGTAGCCGAATGATTGGAATTCTCAAAAGGTATAACAATATGAGCAGTGTTGAAGCTAAAAGGACCGAAACATGAACCAAAGAATCTATCTAAGGTCAGAGCTCTGCATGAGGGAGATACTCCTTAGTTTTGGAGTCATTTACTTAATTTGATGACTGAAAAATTAAAGTATATATTTCATGTCAGTACCAAAGCACTGAAAACTAGATTTATGTTGCCGTCGGGAACTATCAGTCCACCTGCAGTGACACCGTTCTAGTGGTTATAATAGATATAGATCATATATACCTTTTAATTTTGTGCACCATATGCGCATTTCGACAAGTTATATCTCTTCAGTGATACTCGCAGCCGAATGATTGGAATTTTAAAAAAATATATCTTTGAAGATTCCACATTTATGAGATAAAAGAAGGATCTGATTACGTTTGGTATATTGCTAGAAAAGGGTCTAATTACTAAAAATGTTGAAATCACTTATCATTGGACGGGATGATACATATTTTGTAAAAGAACACTCTGATGGAAAACACAAGTATACCGAAGATCAAATCATCGAAATGCTGGAAATTTTAATAGAAAATATTTTCGTGGTTTTTAAAGGGAACATTTTTCAGCAAATCATTGGCATTCCCATGGGAGAATCCATCCATAGGAGAACTAGTCAGAAGAATCCATCCAAAAGATAACTACTCAAAAGAAGAATAGGGCGTCTCAGGCATTCGGTAAGAACCAGACATCAGGGTCTATATTTAATGACCCTGATGTAACCAGCGAACTCTCTGAACTCCACGAACAATTTATTATTCTCCCAGCTGACAAAGCAGCAAACAATTATACCTTCGTTTGCAAAAGATTTTACATTAATTGTCTGTGCACCTGGAAATCCAACATACACACTCACAAATTTATCTACTTCTGAATACTTCAAAACCACAAATCTGTCCTCGAGTCTTTTGGAATCACCACGACAAACTCTGACCTTGAATTACCTTATATTTATTGGATTCCAAAAATGCACAAAACCCCTTACAAACATCGTTTCATTGCTGGTTCTTTCAAGTGTACCACCAAACCTCTATCCATATTGCTAACGAAGATATTGACACACATCAAGCATGGCCTTCATATTTACTTTGATACTGCATACTCCAGAAGCGGAATAAATCAGATGTGAATCCTCAAGAATTCTAAAGAACTTTTAGAAAATCTAAAATCTCCCAAATTTAGTAATATTTTCAGCATCAAATCTTTTGACTTCTCCACGCTCTACACTATAATTCCGCATCAAAAGCTCAAAAACAGACTTGCTACAATTATTCGAAATTCTTTTTTCCATAAAAATGGAAATCGTAGATATAAATATCTTGTCATTGGGCGGGAAGATACATATTTTGTAAAAGAAGATTCTGATGCAAAACACAAGTATACCGACTTACTCTTCCCGGGCACCTGGTCTCACCTCGGAATTTTTTAATATTTCGGGGTTCACAGCAGTTCCTTTTTGAAACTTACGCGATTTTGTATCTGTCCTTGGACTTTGAGAATGATTAACGGTTTGGTTCTTCGATATTAATTCTTATACATGTTCAATACGAATAGAAATGTGTTAGGATAAAGGGCTGAATTTTCTGCAAAACCTGTTTATAACTGAAAGTTATGACGTTGAATTAGGTGAAAAGTTGCACATGGTTTTAACTTATGTTTAAAATATTCTGGAATGCATGATTGAACCATTTTGTATTAATAACTTTGCAGATGTTCAATGTCTAGGCGTTTCATGAGAACATTTTTAAGGACGCTTGCATCTCGTTGGAACATTAAACAGTCCTATAACATTTATATTACTACATTCTGGGCTAGATACATTACCTATCCTATCAATTTTATCATAATAACTATATGGAAAAGCAGTACAACAATAGAAAAAGTCATTTATGCATGAAACAATCCCAGACAATTTTGTATGTACCAAAGGACACAACCGATATGATCAAGCTGTTCATCAAAAGAAGAACGCAGATATTCATGGCATCTAAAGATTCAAATGGAGAGTCATGCTAAATTAATTTAAGGTTTTTCATTTATGTATTTATTATTATTATTATTATTATTATTATTATTATTATTATTATTATTATTATTATTATTATTATTATTATATTTATTTATTTATTTATTTATTTGAATTGTGGCTAGACATCACTATCATTATCTATTTTACTCCTTTATATTTCAAATAATGTCGTTTTGCATTTATCTGTAACACATTCATTTATATTACGAACTGCAGTATTAATATAAACGTCCCAATTAACATAATCATAAAATTAGACACTATGACATCATGATGGATATTGGCATTAAGTTATTACCTTTTTGGACTCTGTAACGAAACTCCAGAGTGCAATAGGTGTTATAAGATTTTTGTTTTTCTTGGAGAGTAACCGATGATATAAAAATAACATATATCTGTTTGTACGTTTGTCTTATTTGCCCGAGAGCTGTTTAATAATGAAATCTATTAAGACGCCAATTCTCAGATAGATTGATTTATCTGCAGTCTTTTCGTGAGTGGCTGTGCGAGTAACCTCGCTTTCAATATATCTCATTCATTACCCTAGTGCCCGTGTCGTCATGAGTATGACGTCACTGAACGCATCTTTTTCATCAATGCCCCTGTAGCGTCTCTTTCGGAATCAAACGTCTAAGTAATAGACGTGTTAAAAGTTGATCCGCGAATAATGTAGTTTTTACTGTAGAATCCTTTTTTATTTTGTTAAATTTTAGGAAAAATTTATTTTGTAAGGTTTTACCTGGAAGAACCACCCGTTTTCGTCCTTGTATAATCTGTTAATAGCCCGATGTCTTAGAATTTCACCTAGACATTTTCAGATCTACACCCCTCCTCGTGAACATTCTATTCTACTCTTGTACAAATTGCCGTAGTATTTAAGCATTGGGACTAATTGATATATTTCAATAACCTAACCTATTCACTGTTACTTTTCAATATTCATAGGTCTACATATTCTTTTTTTTCACATTTCATACCACTATGCCAAAACGGAAGCTTGTCCCCGGTACTGCCCGGGCTCAAGGACCTGCCAAACGTCGTCCCAAGGCTAAGGTCAGTCCAGTCGTGCCTCTTTCCCGCCAGCAACCATTAGCAAGACCTGTCGTTCCGGCAAGTCCATCTACCGGACGCAGACCACCATTCCATTCCCCACCAGCCTGAACCCGAGGTTACCCCTGACGAGTCTCCCGAGTTGGCAGAAGCTGCCTTGGAAACCCCCCCCCCCCCCCCCCCATCTTTTCCGTAGTGTCAGTGTCAGCGCGGTTCCTTGCATAACACCTCTTTCAATGATCCTTTAGAGAGAAAGGCGCGTTTTCTGAATGTGTTGAGAAAATTCTTAATTGTTGTTTTAATCAAGTATGTTAAGTCTAGAGATAAATAGGATAGCCTTTGTGGTGTTTAAGTAAGCATTGATAATTAATAATTTGTTCTTCTAAAAGGATATATGAACAAGCGATAAAAGTAATGCGTTTAACCTAATATGTAAAAATTGAAAGATACCGTTGCACTGACCAGCATAGCGGAGTGATACAGAAGGGTCAAGTCACGTGTAATGCAGCTTGGCGCGTGTGGTACCGTGTGCAAACTATGCGGCTGTCGTAGTCGTGCATCACTAAACATAAAATGACGACGAGATGGGGGCGCTTGCAGATGAAGTGCTATTAAATATATGTTAGATATTGAAATTTTAGTATCTTTTGTACAGTAAGATAAAAAAGTAATCATTAAATAAATAAATTTATAAATAGATAAAGATATAATAATTAAATAAGAAAAATAAATAAAAGAAAAGAAATAATAATAATTGAATAGAATAAAAAATAAATTAATTAAAATAAAAGAAAAGAAAAGAAATATATACAACATATATATAAACAACTTAAATTATCAGATACAGCTAGATCTAATCGCTTACATAAAACATTAAATAATTAATTTTGATGAATTAATGAATTTTTAAAATATTCGAACTTGTCTCTTATCATCCTCATTTATCGTGGCATACTTAAGACAGGTAACTCGTGCCTTCAAGGAATATCTTTTTGTGTTACCACGCTTTATTAATCATGTTATGTTCATTGTTGCATAATTAATGGGCTGTGTTGGATTATGTTAGATTGATATGGTTGAGGATTGCTAACTTGCCATGTTGGCTCATAGATTGCAACACTGTTTGAATTCCTTGTATTATCCTAATACAGATATTACTATTGGTTCATGTTTTATAGAGTCTCAGTTTGTTGACGTTAGGTTTGGGCAAACTGGTTTATTTTATCGCTCTGTAAAAAGTAATGGTCACTATTGCATAATGAATGGGCCGAATACTAACCTACCACGTTGGCTCAGAGTTTACAGTACCGTTTGAATTCTTTATATTATCCCAAGGGTATTGCTCTTAGTGCATATTTGATAAAGCCTCTGCAACCTGTCTCACTTATTTAGGACTCACCACTGACACTACGAACCGAACACTCTTGTTAAAATACCGAAAAAAAAGATACATAAACTTCGGTCATTACTTGAGTATGTGAAGGGGCATAAAAAGGTTTGACTGAGAGAATTACAGTCGTTAGTAGGTACTTTGAATTTCTTTGGCAAACTATTGTGTCGAGTAGAGCCTTTAAAAGACGCTTTTATAACGCTATGTCCGGCATTACAACCCCACTTTACCGAATTTGAATCAACCAGGGCATGAAGTCGGACATTGAAACCTGGTTAAATTCTTGGAGAACTTTAACGGGACGCTTTATTTTCCGTCCATGGATTGGATGTCTTCTGACACAATGCATCTATATACCGACAGTGCGGGGTCAGGTGATCTCGGATGCGGAGCTTATTTCGACGGTGCTTGGGTTTTTCACCAATGGCTTACCGACTGGCGAGATACCACCATACTTAGAGAGATGACTCTATTGGAACTTGTACCGATCGTACTAGACCTTACAATTTGGCAAGTCAGTTTAATGAACAAAAACATAATCTTGCATGTCGACAACGCAGACCTTGTTACAGTGATTAATAATCGTATATCACAGTCGGAAAATGTAATAATCCTCATCAGAAATTTATTTTTATTATGTATGAAACGAAATATAATTTTCAAATCAAAGCATATCCCTGGAATTTATAACAATATTGCTGATGCTATTTCTCGCAAACAATTCAAACAGGTACACTATTTAGACCCATCGATGGACCTGTTTCCACAGAAAGTTCCGGACAGTTTCAAACAAATTATTTGCAGCCTGCACTTCAAAAATAAGTATCTTCGTCCATTTCTATTGATACAACGCTCAGTTATTCCATTAGCCTCTCAACTTTCGAAAGGTGTCGTTCTTCTTACAGCTTAACGTCAACCTGGCCCCCATCAGTTGACCACTTAGTTTATTCTATAGCATACATGTCTGCAAGTGGCTTCTCTATCGCAATAGCCCGTTCTTACCTATCTGCGATTTCCTTTAAGTGTAAGATTGAAGGCATACATGATTCGACCAAGGTCTTCATTGTTTCTAAAGTCCTTGAAGGTATGAGAAGAACGAATGAGGTTAGCAAAGATAGCCGACTCCCGATAACGACAGATATTCTAACTAAAAGCCTGCACCCATTGGCCGTTTTATGCAAGACTTCTTACGAGGCAATGTTATTTATACAGGCCTTTTCTTTTGGCATTTTGTGCATTTTTACGAGTCTGCGAAATTGTCTGTCAAGTAATACTATAATAGACCGGTCCGTCCTCTTAGCATCTGACGTCACCTTGGATACTCGCAACAAACTTCTGTATGTCAAATTCATAGCCTCAAAATCAGATCGGATGTGGTCGTACCCTATTCACCCTTCCACGATTCGTAAAAGAACATAACATTGAGTCCTGTTTAATTGTTCATCTATGACGTCATAAACAAATGCGCTGTTTGTCGGAGTTTTGTCGGATCTCAGATGACGTCATCACATTAAAAAAATGTGTTTTGTGGAAGGGCGAATTAGTAAAGAATCCGGAGCGGATATTTGTGCGTATAGTAACGTATTAACTTTTTTGCGGGCACGCCCAAACATATAGGGTCATTCCTATGTCATTATGACAAAAAGCCACTAACCAAATAACAATTTACAGCTATTCTCCGGCGGGCTGTCGTCGCCGTTAACATAGATAGTCGTTGCAACAAAGGCCATTCCTTTCGAATCGGCGCTGCAACCTCTGCCTATAAGGCGGGATTTTTCACCGATGACATTCAACTCGCCGGTCGTTGGACTTCGGATGCATATAAGACATGTATTCGCTGTCCTCACTGCAACTGATACATTCATAACACAGCATTATCGGTTTTAACACTATACAATGTATTTTGAACTTATCACTCGTAAGAACTTTCTGTCTCAATTTTTTTGCTTTGTTAAATATAGATTCATATACCGGTAACCAGTCAACTCTGTAAATTTCTAATTTACTAATCGTTTCAGATCATACCATGTTTCGTTTGTGGGTTCCTCTATCATTAAGCATGTGGAATTCTCCGCGTTTCAGCGTCCTGGGGGAAAACCTCAATTTATGCAGACAAGGCGTCTCATTATGGTGGCAGGGGTTGGGGGATTTAATCTCTTCAACATCAAAACCAGGCTTCGCCACCTCCTGTCCTTTGAAAACCCACCCCGTTTCTTCTTCCTACATTGTGGGGCCAATGACATAGGTACCTATATTTTAGCTCAGTTACATCAACGATTTAAGAAATTGCTTACAGATGTTCATCAACTGTTACCTTACACCAGACTAGTATGGTCCCAATTACTGCCCCGTAATAAGTAGCGGTCAGAAAACAGGTCAGGCATGGAAGCATGCCAATACAGACTAAATCGTTTGGCCGCCAAAACCATTTTAAACCAGGGTGGTTATTACATTAAACCCCCGAACGTGTTTCCCTTTAATTTGTCAGTCTGCAGAAGTGATGGGCTGCATCTTAACGCAATCAGAAACGACCTATGATATTTCTCAATTCAATACAGGCAGCATATGAAACTTTTTTGTCGACAGACAATCATGTGTACCCCCTCTCCCACTATAGTATTACTCTCCAACAATAACCGGTCTGTAAATCAACGAGTGGTCGCGGCTGACACAGTAATTACATGTAATTTATAGTTGGCCACTTTTCGTAAAGTGGCGGTTTTCGGGGCTCCGCTCCCGAAGCATGGCAAAACCGCTATTACGTTCATTACTGTCGTATAACAATTAAAGCGCATGCGTTCCGGCGCGGTTTCGCGGTCGTAACGCATGTTAACTAATTAATAGGTAAAATTGAAGGCTTGCCATACTGACTTTTCGGCAGCCTTAGTTCTTTATTTGCTGAACCCGAATTATTGCGGGAATAACTGAATTTGTTTATAGTGAACTTTTATCTCATTGATCGATTTGATCGTATTGTGAATTACTTGAAGTTAAATTGAACTTTAACTGAAGTGAATTGATTTGAACTTTAATTGAAGTGAATTTGCGTATATTTAAAGTGAATGTTATTGGACTTTAAGTGAAGTGAAGTCCATTTATTTAAAGTGAATTTAATTGAACTTTAATTGACCTGATTTTGGATTTATTTGAACTTTATTGACTCGAATTCGATTTATTATATATGATTGATTTCTTTTGTCAGCCGCGTCCAATAAACTGCCACATACATTAAAGGGTTTAAAAGTTGGATTTTCTTGTAGTTTACTTTTAGAAGAAAAGGTAAACGGATAATTAATAATACTGAATAAAGATTCTTTTAAAATATATATCCTGATTTCTATCTATTTCTGGGTCTCTTTTTTGTGTGTGTGTGTGTGTGTGTGTGTGTTGGCTCCAAACGGTGTACATGTCGGAAACAAACAAACACAGTACGTTTATCCACTAAATACAAAGCATCCCGAATAAAACCTAATGCGAATTAACTTTAAAGGGGTGGAGTTACACAAAATAATACACGTATACTATGAACCATCATGTAGGAGAAGGTATTTGTCGCATGGTTTTCTTATCGATTCATTCAATTAATCTCTTTCATAATGTTAATACTTTTAATAAAGGTAATATAAAGCATTCTTGTTAAACCCTTCTTTAAAGAAGACTATGATTCCTCTTATTTAGTGTCGAAGCATACCGCGCACATGTTGGAAAAGAGAAATCTTAAATCCAACATTCCTTGCATTTTTGAAACCTGTGGGCAGTGCAAATGCTGCCAACAGAAAGGTGGATTAAAAATTATAACACTTAATTGACTACAAGTTATACCGGCTTAAATAATTCAATGTCATCGTGACCGCTGATCAATGGGTAAGTTATATTGACTCTTTAATGATATACGATCCGGTCTTTTGTCATTTCGGGGGTCAGTCACTTCCAAAATTTCCTATTTGTCTTAAATTCAAACATTGGTGTTCCGCATCCAAATACTCCTTCTCCGGGATTCAGATCCACAGATGGCGAACTACAACTAATACATTTTGAGATAGAGAGTCATCAGACAATTTGTATTTCGAATAGTTTCATACATGCATGCACGCATACATACATACATACATAAATACAGACATACAAAATGTGGTTAAATCCTACTAAAATACTAACGTGTTCTGCACTTCAAAATCTCTACCTTTATTAGGAAATTTTCTTTTAATATCTCAAGGTATGGTGGTAAAGACTAAACACCTGATTTCAAGAAAGAGAAAAATAAATCTTAAATAAGCCCCTAAATAAGGCCAATGTCTGATGTTGTCTGCCTTTTCTCTTCAATCGCGTAATTTCACCTCAATATCTCAAACACGACCGGAAATCACACTAATGCAGATTAGCACAACAACGCGTATAGAAGTAGGCGTGACATTTATGTGACAGATCAACATATCACATATAAAGATGGGCTCCCTTCAATTTCTTCAAATTACCGCCGACGACTTACTGGGTAAGTACACACATTTTATATCATACACTATCTTGAATTTAAAATATGATAATACAATTGTGTGTGAAATCGTTACATTCTCCTCTCTGGTATTACTTCATCAGTTGTTACACTGAAGCCTCGTAGATTAAGGATTGAATATCCACGTTGGGAAGGTAGAGAGCGAAAGTCTTCGTTGGCGTGAGAAATATATCCTTTTCTATGTTTTCTTCATTCTTTGGGATTTTTACCGAATTCCTAAATACATTTTGTATAAATTAAATGATGTAACCCATATATCTCCTATAAATTAAGTAATTTTCATGGACTATATGTCTGAATTTATCAAAAAAAGAGAACCCCCCCCCCCACCCCCACCCCAAAAAAAATAACCCCTCCCCCAAGAAAAAACAGAAAAAAAGAAAAACAAACAAAACAAAGAAAGGTTGAAATTCATGATGAATGTTGTATTGTACACGTAAATTACATACATGAATTCTTTCTGTTGAAAAAAGAACATTGAAAATAAAATCATTTATTTTATTCCAAATATGAGAATTCAAACAAACCAATAAATGGAAAAAATTTATCTTGAATTGAAATATACAATAAAAATGTAGGACATTTTTGGAATCACTTTGCGATTCAGTAAAATATAATTTGATAAGAAATTTTGATCACTTTCAGTGTCCCGAAACATTCGAATTCAGTTTCAGTTTATTAAATTTGACTGTATTTCAATGAGAATTCAACCAAGAGAAAAACAGTTCTTCTTAATTGTTTAGTAATTTACAGGAAAAAGTTGAAGTCATATGTTTTATAGTTTAATAAAGTTTATACATTATTATCAAGAAATCAAAATCTTGAAAAAAGAACTACAGTGAGTTTTCTGTGACGATTTGACTGCATAAAGCTTAGATTGGTATTAAACTCATCAGTAGAATATAGCTACATCTAATTTCTTTCCATTATGCACATTGACCATGATAGCTACATCTAATGTCTTTCCAATCTGCACATTGATCATGATATGTTAACAGAAATCTCTATTTTGCGGAGTTATTGATCACTTGCACTGCTCTCTCTATGGGTTCTGACTTTTTTCTATTTTAGTTTGTCCTAGGAATATTTATACTTTATACTAGAAACAGAATGGCCTCTAAACTGTACATCATTCTCCTAGTTGCCATATTTGTAGGCATCGTGCACTGTAAGTATTATTTTATTTAAAATAGAATTAGAAAATATAACAAAGCTTTACAATGAAATCAAATTGGATGCAATCTCATAGGTGTCTAACATTTTTAACAAAAATGAAATGTTTCTTTACAAGCTGGTTATAGAGGAAAACCTGGAACATGTCAAGTCTTTGGTGGTCCAACCAACGGTCAAAAGTGCGGAAATGATCACCATTGCCCTGGTGCATTGAAATGCTGTTACAACATATGGTACAAATGCAAAGTTTGCACAGATTGGTGGATACACAAAACGAGCTACTGAGAATAAGATGCTTACATGATGCATGACACATAACAATACATAAATAGTTGTTGTTGAGAATACACATGATCCATAAGTCTGTAGTCATAACAACTACATTAAATGCTCACAGCTTGATCTCATTGTTATTATTTGGAAGTCACAAAATAGTCATTCAGGTCAAAATACTAGGAGAGCAAACAGTTACATATCAAATAATGGTTTTCTCATCGGCAGGACTAAGGGTCATATCAACATTATTATCTTATAGTTTTGTTCTTCATATCTTCCAACGGGCACATGGATTATGTTCTGTGAGATTTTCCCTGAATATGTTTTGCAGTGTTCGTTTCAAAATAGTTCTCCTTTGGTTAGACTTCATGGTGCCAAATTGCCGACTGTGTCATCGTCAAATATTGTTACAACCCTTAACAAGTATTTAACAAATGATGTACAATGTGGCAAACATGCATTACGTATTCACATTATGTCATCTTAAACATATCCATGCAACTTTCATAACGAAACATTGAAAGGTCGTGCAATATATTTTAAAAAGAGAGACCACGGCGAATTAAGACACACCTATACCTACCTATTGAAATAAGTGTTTCAATCCATTGCGTAATAAAAGAAATGAACGAGTTACCCCAAAGGGTTTCGTTATAGAGTATAAAAAATATTCATTCACACTATCGCCAAGCATACCAATAATAAGTATTTAAGATATCAAGAATTGCAAACGTTATGATGCAATTTCTTTCATAGCGCTTTACTTCCTGAAAGTTTTGTTTTTATCATTCTATTTCTGCCTTATTGCAAGTAATACTTTTTACTGGATTTCCAAAAAATTAAAACATGATAAATTCATCGACTTCATTAACTATTAAAAGCTGCATAACTCTTTGCAAATCAGTGAGGATAAAGTATTCAAATCTGCAACTGCTTCTATTTATATGAAAATTTGTTTGGCTTAAAAAAGTACAAGATTCTTTATTCGTATTTGTCTTTTTTTTTATTACGCGGTTCGGAATCGTGTATTTTCTATTATATATGGCACATGTAACAAATATTTTAAAAAAGCAAGAATCGGCATCCCTTTGATATGATGTGAAATGATAGTGGAGGCGTATCCAGGTTTTGAGTTCGTGGTTGAATCAGGCGAGTTGTCTGGGAATTCCTAAAGTCCACAACATGTCCAGAGAGAACCCGTAATGGGGTATGCGGAGGGTGACGGCGTAAGCTTTCCGCATATGTAGCGATTATATGACCTTAAAATCACGCAATTTCTCCGTCTTAATCCAGTATCCCAGCTGCGTTATAATATTTTTTTTTTCTATATTTGTTTTACAAACCTTTGATTATTAATGATTTTGTCATACAGCTATTCAAATCTGATTTTTATGACGGGCACACAATTTGTTGTGTCTTATGCGATGAAGTCGTTTTGATGTTGAGCTGATAGTTGCTTTTACTTCAAATATACGATATAGTACGAGGAATGCACCAAGAAGTAGATATTGCGATTAGGCAAATTCAAATACAGCCTATAATCAGACGCATGTACTATGATGTAATGATGTACAGAAGATCACAGTTCTGTGTAAGAACACATATTATGCATCCGTTACGGAAATTGCCGAGTAGTTACGATTGAGCAATTTTAGCCACATGGCCCGGCGCATCTTTTCACCGTCTGTGATGTGAACGCTAGTTTTAGATTAGGTCAATCTTATTTAACCGTCTGTGATGTGAATGTTTCAGAATATGGTTTAGTTATATCAGTCTATATAAAGACAAATCAACCTACACTTCTTTTCTGGTGTTTTGGTCGTGAACGTAAGCGGCAAAGATGAATGGCCATAATATTTTAAGCTGCACTAGCTGTCATTTTCCGTATCAAAAACGAAAGCTGTAACTTTTAACCCTGGACACTCTCCTGAAGTTAAGCCTTTATACGAAATTACAATGTTATATAAGTTCGGTTAGTAGTGGAAAAAATCATTAAAATGTAATTAAATAATTACGACCTACCCGCACAAAGTCGGTAATGTTTTCTTCACCTGGCATGCTCAGTTTATCAGTGACCTAGCTAACTAACGCGAGATTAGGAAACTTTCACTAATAACAACAACACTGGTGACGTAGACAAAGCTATCGGAGATGAGACGTTCTCGATTAAAGACAGAATTCGATAACATCAGGGATGAAAAAAGTCTTTGACGAAACATTTTTAGAACAAGAACAACATAGGAGTTGCACTAGAGCAATGGGAACGGGGGAGAGTTTTCAATTTACACAAAATACTTCGCACGAGTCTTTAATGATTACATTTTTCAATACCACGTCAGCATGAGGCCTTGACATTCCATTGTATTGTGTTTGTATTATGAAAGTGGTCCGACATTAGGTAAGGTAATCTCTTAAAACTAACTCTTGATAATAATGTGTAAAGTGGACGACATGAAAGAAACGTAAATGCATTTTGTAAAATTCTTTAAAAGAAATTGTTTTAAGAGTCCCTTTTTGGGGCCCCTCGATCAAATCATGTGGGACTACTAATGTGACATAAAGCTTTAAAATGTTCCTTGTATATAGCCAAATTACTATTGACAGCATTACTTATGACATTTTTCTTTTCTTCTATGCATTTAGTATGCGCCTATATATCTTTGAATTTACATAGCTAGATAACACATGTTTTTACGAAGATATACTCAGCGACACACTTTAGTACATTATTTTCATCACGTGATTTTCTGACCCGATCTACATACGTGTCAAATGTTGTGTAAATGGTGAATGTAACGGACATTTCGCAATTTTTCCGGTTTATAAAAACGTGTTAATGTCAAAAGAGTTGACTTTCGATGTAGTATAACTTTGTTTTGTAGTTTGATTGTATGTAATTTCAGAAACATAACATTCTTGTTGTACCAATTTTGACAGCTAATGCAACTTTAACTGCAAATTTCATATCTTGAGTATTTCATTCACTAAACATTAAATATATAATACTTATATGGGTAAAAGAGCACAATTGCGTTGAAGTTTATTCGCATAATGTATATTTAGTTTCTTTTAACATGTATGTATATAAAAGGGGCCTGTGCAGCAGCCACTAACATTTATCGATTTATTTAACAGAATGTCGACACACAAATAGTTGAAGTGTCTATATGAGGCTTATATTCAACATTTTAAGATGGAGCAGTCTGTGCATTTAGTCAAACAGATTCCTACTACAATTAAACGTTTCCCTGGTTGAACGCAAATAAGTAAAAGGTAGGTGGGGGACGTTGCTTCTTCCTTGACATCATTGGATGTCTTTATTTTTACAATACTCTCGTGATCTGATCATTTTACAGGAAATACTGAAATAAACAGATTGCAGCAATAAAATGTTATCAGTTATAGTTGGTACTAAACTTTTTCATTCATTCATCTATTCACCATTTTCACCATTTTTCTGAGCTCTGCACTTAAGAGTAATTCTCTTCAAAGTGTTTAAAATATTTTCATGAAAATTGATGTTTAGCACAAATGTTTATTCTATCAAATGAAATTCATTTATTAGTATTCCATAGTTTAGATGACATATCATGCAAATACGTATTATAAAATCTAGAAACATAACTACGCAACACCAACATAAATATCTTCTAAATAGATTCAATTGTGCAGTGTTGTTGATTATACTAGAGGTATGACTTAGTGTCTGTTGTCATGTTATAGTATAGGTAAGTATGATTAAGTAATTTAATCACAATTACTCTGTATAATAACTCAGACACTCACATGGAGTGGCTATAATTTCATTTCAAATTCTAGGAGAGGAAGAACTAGTAACAAATATGTCACAGAGATCTCTGGTTTCTTAAGCATGTTGGAGGCTTGTGTCACCATTGTGGCGGGCAGAGGGTTTGCCATTAGAAAGGAATTGGCTCTTTACTGATATTTACTTATTCTAGTGGAAGAGATGTGACACCATTGTCTTCTATTGTTGTATGGAAAACATAAGACTTTGGTAAAAGACGTATATATGTCGAATCAACTATAAAAGAAAACAGAGGAGTTACTGGCTCAGTTATGTGGGAGAATTCACCATAGAGCTATACAACACATGAATATAAATAATATACTAGCACATATAACATGTAAAGATCATGGATAAATCCAAACCACAAGTCAAAAAATCATGAAACCATAGGACATACAAAATCAGTGAAAATGAAAAACAAATGGAAAAAAAAACAAAAAATGTCTACTTGAAGAGCATATGTGAACCCCTGTGATGGAGTGTGATCAGGTGCCCGGGGAGAGTGAGCATCTCCTGCTTGCTAGCAACACCCGTCACATATACCCAGTAGAAAGAGTCAAATCGTGTGAATTCCATATGTATTTATATATGGAGAATTCCAAGTAGGTAACCTTCTAGTATAGAAGGTGTCAGATCTGTGTAAAATATTACAATAATATTTGATTGTAGTGCAATTATCATACCGACTTAGGACGGTCATTTAATTTGACGAAAGTCAAACAAATGGTGTGGGTAACCGGTTTACGGGAGACTGAAATGCTTCAGGATTTTGTGTTATGATACGCCACTGACTCTGCTGAGTCATGTTGATGATATAATGGAAATGTATGGTGGCATCTGCACTCTTTACTTTCAGCTACCACGCTACCAGGGGCAGGCTTTGTGTAGTGGTAAAGCGCTTGGCTTGCGGCGCCGATGGTCCGGGTTCGATTCCCGGGTTGGGCCACAATGTTTTAGTTACCCCCTGCTTCGATGTCGCGATATAACGGGAAGAAATATTGAAAGCGACGGAAAACAGCAATCAACCAATAACCAAGTCACCAAATTCAGATGCAGTGAATTAAGCCTCTAGGTTAGGACTCAAAAAAAATTTAGAAATGATACCATCTGTTGCAGCTTAAGAGTCGCAACAAACACTGTGATTCTGTAAAATTCAGTACATTTTTCCAGTTGGATAACATTTCGACATTTTTGGCAAAAACAAATCCTAGTCTGATCTTTAAGAGCTGTTATACTAGGTTGATTGTCTATAGGTTAAACCCAGCTATTTATATTTTCTGATGTTTCATTTGTACACAAGAGTCTAGGAATCGTGTATCTACTGATGATTGTGTCTTTGGGATTGATAGCATTTGGAAAGCAAAACTCTCTTCTTGCTATCCATTGTAGCAAGTCCGTGTTGCAACAGGAACAGTTTCAACTGTTCAACGACTCAAGCCTCCATGTTTACATGTTGATGTTTCCTCGAACGTGAGAATTTGATATATACACGTCGCTATGTAATTTTGACTGAAATAATAAAACCACGTAATAGGTTTGTAGGTTTATTGTCCAGTTGCGCAATAGTTTTTCGTTTGCAGCTTTATGATGTCTGGGGTACATTTCTGCATGATAATGTGGTCAACCATTAAATCTCTAAGACATCCTGATATTCTACTATTGATATGATGATATAAGTTACACTTAAAGTTGAAACATTTATCATTTTGGAAGTTAGAATAATATTGGTAAATATACCTATCTGCACTAAAAGTACATTGATTATGTAACGGCTATTTTGTATATTCGCTGTTATCTATTGCTCTTTCTCATGTACATTACTTCTAAGGGACAGTACAAAAGCATCAATAGACGGATCCTGTTTGTTTAAAAATGGGTGCTACCTGCCATGAAAGTTTTGCAGTCACCGTATGGTCGGGTTTAAAATATATAATCGAGTGGTTGACAAGAAAATCGGATTGATACTAGTTTCTCGTGTTAAAAAGTGTGGAGAGCCTACATGTATCTCTCTTTCTTACTTTAAGGAGGAGTGAGTTGATAATCATTCAGTCCCCCGTATGATTTGATCACTGATTATGATGGAAGAAATGTTTCAGAGCAGCATCTACAATATAGAAAGGATATGTACTCTACTGGGCTATATGATCACGTATTTACATGTATTTATTCATTTATTTGTTATTTTTATTATTTTAGATATTTTGAAAAATTAATTACATCAGCAGCTGATCATGAAATACATGTACTTAATGTTTAGGTGTATTTAAATAAAAAGGTAATAAGTCAAAAAGAATGAAAATATTTAACTTTTTCTGCATTTGATTCTTTGATACAATTGGTTTGATTGTCCCAGAGGACATAGCAAGTCCAGTTTTCAGTGCTTTTGTGAGGACGTTCTGATATATAATTAATATTGGGAACATGGGCACGAAATTTTAATTGAATATACTCAACTTCCAATGGTATTTCTCTTAAAGATGTATTATAATATCCTTCAAAATACTATTTATCGTTTTTATTGAATGAAGCTGTTCGAATTTTCTGGGGTGTATTTTATCCCTTCATTATGTCAATAATTGCCCAGCCATAAAATTTTGCTGCAGATTTTGGCACTGGAGATTCAAATACAACAATAAATGTGCATTATGATGATATACACAGGTACAGTAGTTGAGTTCCTGAACTTATGCATACTATCATCTATGCGATTATGAACTGACATAATATATCTGTTCATGGGTACTTTCTATCGAAAACGGAAAACAGAATTTTACAGTAAAGGAGCTTCATATTATTGGGTTTCAAACATTTCAGATACATATTCTTCTTTCTATAGACTTCATTTGAAGACTGATGTTTAGTTCTCAAAATATATTCAACCTAAATTGAAGTTTATTCATTACAAAAATAACCTAATATAAAATCACATTTAACAGTCGTATTGACAACAGTATAATAAAAGGAAACAAAAGGTAAAACAGTGATGTGATTATGGGATTTAGTATTATAGATATTAATATAATGTTGATTTGTAAACAAGACACACATCATTGAAAAGCTCTGTAACAAATTACACATATTCTAAAACCCCAGTTTTAGAGGTAAAACAACGATCTTGCACAGTTCTGTCTATGAGTTTTTTTTATGAGTATATTCTGAAACGCCCATTGTAAAACGCAAAATGAAATTGTTAAAGTTAGAGTTAACTAGACGTCTGTCTATCTGTCAATTTCCTGGACTTTTCTCGATCATGCTTTATGCAATTTAACCACAGGGGCACGTTCCACTGACATAGCAAAACTGATCTGACATATTTTCACTTTCTACATCACAAGGGGAAAACATTATTCCTCACCTCCTGGCATATTAATGGAATTAAAGAATTCATACTACGTCGATTTTCCGTATCTTTGTAGCGATGTACTCATAACTAGCCAGACTTTTACAAGATTTCAATCGTTATTTTACATTTACTGTCGAATGTATAAAATCTTGACTTTCCCTATCACACTTTAAGAAACTTGTTTATTGAATCTGGACGTTCTCAAAACATTCCTAGAAAAGAAAGGATTTGTAAAATATGTCAAATTGAAATTGAGGATGAATTTCATTTTGTTTTAAAATGCCCAGCCTATTGTGATTTGAGAAAAAATATGTTAAACAGTATTATTGGCGGAGACCATCTATGTTTAAATTTGTAAATCTCTTGAGTGTTAAAAATATAAAGGAATTATGTGCTTTGGGCAAATATATTAAAGAAGCCTTTAATCTTCGTAAATCTCTACTTGCATAAATATTTAACCATTTTTATATGCAATCCATAAATATATCATATTTTTCTAAATCATTATTGGTATAATATCTATCTATGTCATTCTCCCTCCATTATTATTTTATATGTATGTGAATATGTTGGACATTCTATATAATAATATTTTTATTGAATTTGTATATATATATATATATATATATATATATATATATATATATATATATATATATATATATATATATATATATATATATATATATATATATATATATATATATATGACATTGATGAGACGTACGTCTCAAAATAAATGAATTGAATAGTCAAAAAAAATAAAAAAAAAGAAAAAGAAAAAGATATTGAAAAGGGAATTGGTTCCAGTCGCTTTGTTTTTCACACCTTTTATATTATACGTTGAGATCTTTGAGAAGACAAACTGCATTTGGCTTTGTCCGAAATGTATGTAACTTATTGTACATTTGTAATTTACCTGTTTCAAAATGTAACCATTCAAAAAGTTCAGCATTTCCTCATGTCGAGAAATTAAATAAAGTGTCAAATTAAATGCAGTAAATCACTAAATAAGTAATTAAATAAGTGAACATTACTGTTCTACGTAATATGTACACGATAAGGAGATATCTCGTACCTCCTTTCTTTTATCTTAGAAGTGATGTATTGCATGATAATTTGATAAATATGTAAGAGGTGGAGTCAGCTTTGGTCTGTCTTTTCTATTCAATCACATAATTTCACCTCACTATTTCAAGCACGACCGGAAAAGACCGGAAAACAGACTTCTGCAGATTTGTACAAAAACGTACATATAAGTAGGCGTAACATTTATGTGACAGATCGACTCAACAAATATAAAGATGGGCTCCCTTCAATTTATTCAAATTACCGCCGACGATTTACTAAGTAAGTGCATATATTTTGTATGATACATATCTTGACTCTTAAAATGTGATAATACAATTGTGTTGTGTGTAGAGTCTTATATTTTACTCTCTGGTATTACGGACGTATTATTCGTCGACGTGAGAAATGTATCCTTTTCTATGTCTTCTTAATTCTTTTCCGGATTCCTAAATACACTTTGTATAAAGTAAATGATATTGCCCATATAAACTCGATAATTTTCATGGAGTTTATGTCTAAAAAAAAAAGGAAAAAAAAAGGGGGGGGGGGTTGGATATTTATTACATATTTACATATTACATATTTGAGATGGCTGTATTTCAGCTAGGACAGTGTATGCTATAAAATTCTAATATCATCGACGATGATGTATTCTTATCGATTCCTTTTTCTTTTGAACCTAGAAACATTTATTTTATTCCAAAGGCGAGAATTCAAACAAACTAATAATTGGAAAAATCTAACTTGAATTTAAATATACAATAGAAATGAAGTTGAATATAAAAGTACAATAGAAATGTAGGAATTTTCGATATCACTGTGAGATTCACTAGAATCATGTTTTTATACAGAAGTTTTATTATTTTCAATTCCCCGGGGTATTCGAATTTTCGACTTCGATTTATCAAAATTCGACTGTATTACATGACAAGTCAACAAAGAGACAAACAATGTTCTTGAATTATTTAGTAATTTACGGAAAAGATTGAAGTCATACGTTTCGAGTTATTGGTCCATTTTTCAGTTTTAGAGATAAAACCACGATCTTTCACAGTTCTGTCTATGAGTTTTGGCTTTCCCCGTATTAGTTTGCCCCAGGAATATTTTTAAATTCGACAGTTTCTGTACTATTCATTACTTAATGCAAAATTTGATTCAAAATGTTATAATACGAGATAAAGTGACATAATATATTTAAGTTTGAATATATTTATTACACAATATTTTGACAAGTCAACACTTTACATCACATGGTTTGGAAGTTAACGGCCACAGATAATGATACTAGGAGACCGGAAAACTGACCGCCAAGTATCACTCTAAAACTAAGGAGTATCTCCCTCATGTGTAGCTCTGTCCTTAGATAAATTCTTTGGTTCACTTTTCGGTCATTTTGGCTTCAACACTGCTCTTCATATTTTGAGAATTCCAATCAGTCGGCCACGAGCATCGCTGAAGAGACATAACTTGTCGAAATGCGCATATGGTGCACAAATGAAAAGGTATATATGTTCTATATCTATATAACTTGTGGGCAGGCAAGGTGTCCATCCGGCACACGAAGGATACGAAACACCGATCATGCAAAATGAAAAGGTGAGATCACAAGGCCCACCCTTAATTGCCCGATATTTACCCCCTACCGTCTGTAACAAACGGATGAGGCCAGCCACTCCCCATCTGCACGGACTAAAGAGTTTGTCCCCTCTAGAGGACGACATGGCAAGAATGTATTATATCCAGCCTTTTATTGGCGCTGTCCTGGACCTCCTACTGCACGGCAGGTAGGTCCCTATTAATAAACTGGGCTGGATGGGCCTATAGATCTATGTCGGTCTCCCAGAATCACGCCGGATGCTGTGACAAAGAATGAAATAGCATTCATTAGTAGTGCTATACCATTTTAAAAAAGAGAGAAGGAAGAAAAGATCATTCTAATCCACTTTTGACTGTTTGGAGAAAAATCGGGTTCCCCGCATCTGATAGATGTGTGCCGTCGTGACGGTATAAGTGGAACTGTATTCAGACTACTTTTGGATGACGTAGCACTCTTCCTTGCAAATCTAAAATAAATATTTTGACCTTTGAATTAACTTGTTTTTTGGATTTTTCTACCATCGCTGGCTTTCTTGCGCCATGCCAATAGCATCTGGGTAGCATCGTTGACCACACAAGAGTTAAATTAGGTAACAGCACGTGAAGACGGTTTAAGCTACTTTCAATGTCATGCAGTAGATCTAGTGATTTCTTTGATGTTAAATCATTTGATCCTACGTGGATCATTAGGAGGCGGGCGTGTGCGAAGTAGAGAATTAATTTTTTTTATCAAATTCTGCCCATATCATACCCGCATAACCAAACCAGGAAATGTTTGCGCCAAGATGTTGGAGACCGAGGGATAGACCGCCTGGCTGTGACCGAGCATGAATACTAGGACAACGGATTATCGAACACCCAAATATCCAGATGATCTGCTGACCTAAAATAATAACTTGTGAAATGTAAGAGCATAATGACATATACATCGTTGATATCTAAGAACACACATACACAAAGTCAACTGAAAAACCTAAACTGAACTGAATTAAAATTCATTAAGAGGAATGCGAGTGTCCAAGGAAAAGGCATTAGAAGACCATCTGTCCCATGCCTTAATCTTTTCATCTGAGAAACCTCTTCTCGAAGGTTCGGTTGCCGCGCCTATTCTGAAATTGTGAGATTTATAGCAGTCAACACTAAGGTTACAAAGGGTTATTGCTTTCCGCAGCATAGATCTAAATTGATACATAGTCAGCGGTTTGCCGTCAAAAGACGAATGATTGTTTATTCTGTGAGTGTGGTCGAATGCTTAGATAATGACACATTGTGAAATATCGGCAGGAGGTGGAAGGGTGAGACGCTTTAATTAGCAATGTTACCGACATCCGTATTGGTCGGTTTTTGATCTTCTGATTCGTATTCTTAGCGATTTAGAAACATTGTTTACTTGAATATCTGATAGTTGTAACGGTCGATCAGAATTGGAATCAGCGCAAGGGGTTGAAAATTCGCTTACTCCTAAAAAAACAAAAAAATGCCAAAGAAAATGCTGTTGTGAAAAGCGACGCTCCGTATGCAGACGAGCAAGTAACATGGAGCGTTGAAATTAAATTATCAAGCAGTGGTAGGGTGAATAGCGATCTGACATCGCGTGTCCCCCCCCCCCCTCCTTTGATACCTTCAAGTACTTTCGCAACAATGACCGCTTTTGTGTTATCTGGCAGTCCGCGTAATTTATGGAAGTAGCTTAAATGAGTTGTAATCGTGGACACGTAGAGTTTTCTTATTGAAAGACATGCTAAGAAATGCACCAAATGCTCCACGCTGATGGGCCATGTAAATTTGAGCTTGTACTGATATAGAAATGTATTGAATAGGGAAAGAGCAGTCTGATATGTATGCCAAGTTTTTGAAGCCATTGAGTTTTCCTGAGGGATGGTTGTGAGGTGTTGATCTGCAGCCGGTGCTAATTGGCAAAATCTCTACCACTGACATTGAGAAATAGAATCAGCTATATCATTATGGATACCCGGGGTATGTTCTGCGTGGATAATAATGCTTTGAAACAGTGTACAAATCACAAGGCGCCGAAGTAGGCGCATAAGTTGTTTATCCTTAGAAGATTTTTTCTTTAATATTTAAACAACTGCGGCATTGTCGATGTGAAACAATACTTTTTGGTTGGCTAAATGTTTGCCCCAGATCCTTAATGCGGTAACGACTGGAAAAAGCTCGAGAAAGGTTATGTTTTTTAACAAACCAGATTCATACAAGGCTGAAGGTCATTTTCCGTGAGCCCAATGACCTTGGAAATAAATTCCTAAACCTGTCCCGTTCCCACCAGCGCTGTCAGTAAAAAATTCAATTTTGTCGCAGCTTACCCAGAAACGATAGTGAAACGTGATAGTGTACGGGAAACTCAAGTCACGCTTTAAGATCATCCTTCATTTACGCCGAAACCTGTATTCTATGATTTGGTTTGTTTGTCGAGGCATCGATTAACCTTCGCATGAAGACCCTGCAAGGGCTATTACTTGGCATTCAAAATTGAGGAAGCCAAGCAAGGATTGTAATTCTCTTAGTGTAACCTTAACCTTGGATAAAGTCAATAATTTTTTTCAAAAAGAGAACAGCTAATTGGGACACCGAATGGTAAACATTTTTCAAAATAATAACGACCTTTGAACGAAAATCCTAACAGTAAGAAATCCTCCGGTCTGACAGGCAGTAATCGGAATGCAGATTTAATATCTGCTTTCCCCGGCAGCGCCCCCGGGCCCAGAGTCTGAATCATTGCAACTGCTTTATCGATGCTAGCGTAATGTATTGTGCAATACTTTCCAGGTATGAAGTATTTTATCGATGAGTTTTCAGGGTACGACAGGTGATGGATTAACCTGAAATCCCCTCCTTATTTTGGTACTAGGCCTAAAGGGGATATTAGTGTGGGTATTGGTAATTCGTCAAATGGACCGGCTACTCTACCTGCCTTAACTTCTTCCTGAATTGTTTGGCGCCTAATTTCTGGTGACCTATAGATTCTCTTTAGATTTTTTGAGAAAAATCGAATGCGTGGGACGCAATACTGTAAGGAAAGCCCGAATTTGAATCCGTTCAAGAGTAAATCAGCAGTGTGGCTGTTACTGTAATCAGAAAGTAATGCCGATAAATTTTTGATTATTATAGGGGAAACCCGAGTTTAAATGCGTGGTCCTGATGTATTGCATAACGGTTTGCTGTTATTGCATTTGAATTCTGGGTGATTTGATTCCCATTTGCTACATTTGTGCGGGAAGGTGCATCTAGGAAATTTGCGAAATAGGCGATTGAAACCCCAGCAAGTTTTGCTGTTACATGTTTGCATGAAATACGTCCCTTGAATTTGATGAGGGATTTGATTCAGCTTCGCCTCGAAAGCCAGTCATGCAAAGCAACCAGACCTCCCTATCCAGTATTCCCAAAGATGCATGGCGATAGTTATCTCTTTTAAGACCAAATTGTTCGTCATATTTCACCCATGCGGATGGGGAAGTTGCCCTACTTGCGGCGAGTCTTATGTTGCGCATATATTCCAACAACTCCTGGATGCGTGCTGGGTGTTTCTCAAGAAAAATGCCCATATAAACTATGAATGCAGAGGCCCACGTATGGATGTTGTACAGTGGCTTAGTTAGGTTTTGTTTTTCTATGTTGAGTTTCCTATCCTTCAGGATAATCCCCCCCCCCCCCCTAAATTCCCCTTCAAAATTTAAGTCGCGCACTGATTTTAGGAGAATGGAAAGATCCACAAATTTCCCTTCCCAAATCTGCTCCCTAAGCTTTACTGGAACATGATCACCCACTTTATCGAAGATGCTAGGTAGCATCGGAGGGTTAGTGTCCACGTGGTTCGACTGCAATTCATGGTTTGATTGTACATGCAATAACGGGAAGAAAGAATTATTACCTTCGTGAACTGGTGGCGCCACCGGCATGTTTGCAAAGTCAATTGGTAGAGGTTGTCCGGATGGTGGTATCTGGGAGTTTGAAGAAGGGTTACATTCATTTGGCGTTCCAGGGGTGTGGTTGGAGGCGGCCATAGTGTCCAATGTAGGCAGGGGGTCATCAAAGGGAGTGGGATTCGAGACAGATTGCGTTGCGGCTGCCTGCGTGGGCCGACGGTGAGTTTTTGGTTCCTCGGCTGTTTCTGAAAATTTGGCCGGTGGCATCTTTTCCTGCAACCAGTAGCACGAGCAGGAATGCCTTGGCGTGGAAATCCCATGGCAAACACTAACGATTTTTGTTGTTCTTGTTGTTGGTGTTTTGGCTATATAGTTCTTGTTACCAAAAAATGTCGAAATTAAATGTCCGAGGTAAGAGGCATTAGTTTGGCGCTCGCTCAAAATTATTGTCAGGAATGAAGCAGTAAACATTATGACGTCACATATCATTGTTTCACAAACACCAATAAAATAACAGTGTATACAACCCGGCATTTATGTTATTTAAATAGACGACGGGAGGTAACTCTCACTATTTTACTCGCATTAAATTGGATTTACAGATATCACTGTTATTTCTTATTAATTTCAAGTGACTGATAAATCAGATCCTATTTCTCTTTTACATATATGTAACAGTTTTAAATTTATACTTTATACAGAATGGCCTCTAAACTGTACATCATTCTCCTAGTTGCAATGTTCGTAGGGATTGTGCACTGTAAGTATCATTTTATTTAAAATAGAATTGAAAAAATATAACAAAGTTTTACTATGAAATCCTAATGGATGAAATTTCATTGATGTGTAATGTTTTTAACAAAAATTAAATGTTTCTTTGCTCTTAAAGCTGAGCTCGCTTACGGAAGGGCAGAGCAGGGTTTACTTATGTTGATGTCACCTTACACATTTTTTATAGCAATAATATTATTATATAGACGTTTTGTGTGTAATAAATTTTATAAGACCTGTCTTCTTGAGAAACCTGTTGATCCTTTTTCTCTATATGGAGGATTATTTATAACTTTTTAAATGTGATTCCTTTGATTGTGCTGCTTTTGCGGTGAGTGGGAAGGTGGGCTCAGGTAAACCGGTTAACAACGCGAATAATTGAGTGACGTTTGTTACTTCAATTGAGCGTCCTAGGTCGGTGTCGTAACCGAAGTACAATGAAATATTGTTTAATGCCGTTTTTTCATGTATATTTTACTATCATGTTTTGTGTGCATGTCCTTGGTGATTTGTGTCATACAGCTTTGTCAGATATCTTCTCTTTTCTCCTTTGCCAGCTAGTTTTAGAGGAAAACCTGGAACATGTCCAGACTTTGGTGGTCCAACCAACGGTCAAAAGTGCGGGAATGATCACCATTGCCCTGGTGCATTGAAATGTTGTTACAACATTTGGTACAGATGCAAAGTTTGCACAGTGTGGTGGATATACAAACCGAGCTACTGAGAATAAAATGCTTACATGATGCATGATTTCCACATCACAATAAGCAAATATTTGTTATTAAGAATATACAAGATCCTTAAGTCTGTAGCCATAACAACTGCATTAAATGCTTACAGCTTGACCTCATTGTTATTATTTGTAAGTCACAAAATAGTCATTCAGGTCAATATACTAAGAGAGCAAACAGTTACATATCAAATGTTGGCCTTTCATCGGCAAGACTAAGTACTATATCCCATAGTCATATCAGCATTAATTATCTTATAGTTTTGTTCTTCATATTTTCCGACGGGCACATGCATTGTGTTCTATGTGGTTTTCCCTGAATACACTTTACAGTGTACGTTTCAAAATAGTTCACCTTACATTAGACTTAAAGGTGCCACATTGTCGACTGTGTCATCGTCAAATATTGTTACAACCCTTAACAAGTATTTAACAAATGATTTAAATGTGGTAAACATAGATCACGTTTTCACATTAAACCGGAAAACTCTATGTTAATCAGTGAATATAATTTATTCAACACTGCAGCTTCTGCTATTTATAGGAACGTTTGTTTGCCTTTAACAGAAGTACAAGATTCTGAAATCGTACTTGTCATCTTTCTCTTACGCGGTTTAGAATCGTTTATTTTCTATATATTACACATGTAACAAAGATATAAAAAGCAAGAATCGGCATCCCTTTGATATGATGTGAAATGATAGTGGAGGCGTATCCAGGTTCTGAGTTCGTGACGGCATCAGGCGAGTTGTCTGGGAACTGCCGAAGTCCACCACATGTACAAAGAGAACACGGGGTGGGGTATGCGTAAGCTTTACGCATATGTAGCGATTGTATGGCCTTAAAGTCATACAATTTCACCTTCCTAACCCAGTATCCCAGCTGCATTGAAATGAATTTTTCTATATTTGATAGTGAGGCCCAAACTCTTTCCTAAAAACACATGAGATATACCATTTAGATAACTATAAATCATTTATTTGTATCACAATATATCACAGGATAAATAAGTTACAAAGTACACCTTATAGTTAACAAACTCTAAAAATGTCACCTGCTTATCTCGAGTACTTTACAAGATATGAGGATTTGAAAATGGAAAATATCGCATTTTCATACCTTTTTTCAGCAAATCAAAATGCACTACCTTACAATTTCATGAGTGTATATTAACTTAATCAGTTTTTCATAAAAATCTGCAATTTGCTTTTTTTATATATATTTTTTCTACTCTGTGTACTATAAGTATTATGAAAAAAAAGATAAAAAGATTATAAATGTTATTATCTTATAATATATAAACTCTAAACTTGACGAAGAATGCTTTTTAACTTTGATGACAAGTCCAAGGTCATTTTTCTAATAACAAATACAAGAACTCCTGTTTATGTAAAAATCATTTAAAATGGTTTATTATAAGGTTATTTGTAGGAATTTTGATTGTATGACAAAAAGAAAATAAGCTCTGTAAAAGAAAAAAGGTTTTTACCTAAATCTGGGGCAGATAACTCTTTTTAAAAAAGTGAAAAAAAATATCAAATAATTTTTTAATTTATCACAGAATAGCTTAATATTTTATATAAATCTACTATATGTATTATAGTCATTAGAAAAAACATAGAAAAAAATTGATTATAAGTGTTATAATCTCTGTAAGTTTCATTATATTTTAGATGAAATAAAAAACAATATGATTAAATTTTGAATCAAATCATATTTGTTGAAATTTAATTGGTGATACTTTTAACAAAACTGGTGTTTTACCAGCTGGTTATAAAGGAAAACCTGGAATTTGTCCACAATGTGGTGGCACAACCAACGGACAAAGGTGCGGGAATGATCATCATTGCCTTGGTGCATTGAAATGCTGTTACAATATATGGTACAGATACAAAGATTGTACAGTATGGTGGATACACTTAATGAACAACTGAGAATAAGATGCTTACATGATAGATTATTTCCATTTAACAATACACAAATACTTGTTGTTGAGAATATGCATGACTCATAAGTCTGTGGCTGTAACAACTTCAGTAAATCTTACAACATGGTTTCATTATTATCAATTGAAAGTCAAGTAATAGTCAGACGAATATACTAAGAGCAAACAGTTAGACATCAAATGTTTGCCGTCTCATCTTAGTTTTACATTTAATAGTCACATCATCATAAAAATTTACATTTTCGTTCTATGCCTTTTCCGACGGGCACTCCGAAAGAACTTCACACATTTTGTAACGGCAAATACAAATTAGTGTTCAACAGGGGCAGTCGGAAATTCAGTTCCACTTTGTCAATGCTTGTTCGCATCAAATGATCATGAATTTGAGTAAAATTTGTATGATGAAATGCACAATGATGTAGTCCCAGATGAACTTTCATCACTAGCACAGTTTCCAGTGCTTCAGTTTCATTGAAAAATATATAATTAAATTCACTGTAGATAATGCTTTTTAATCATTCAAAAACTAGGGAATATCTCAATTATGGAAAACTCTTTCACTAGATGCGGTTTTAATTTTACGGTTAGGGCAATGTTTTGAATTAAGTCACTCTTTAAACATTTTGTCATGCCACACGTTCAACAAAATATGTGTCCGGATATCAACATAATATTTTGCAAGAACGTTTCTTAGTGAACACAGCAGTTATAAATGATACCGAGTAGTTTATCTTTTAGTTTGTCATGAGAAATAGAAGTTTAAAGTGTAAAAATGGCATGACCTAACATATCTAGCAGTTGAAAATTTCTGAGAGTTTTAATTCTCTGAGGGAACTTTTCAATATCTGAACTGATCAACACAGCTACTCGAGTAAGAAATATCTGAGTTTTCTTAAGCTTCTCCTTAAGTGAAGATAGTAATTGGTCAGCAGAGCTGGTAGATGATTATTGGATTCTGCAATATATCTTTGTATGGATTTCATTGAATTTTGGAAATTCAATATAAGTAAAGTAACTCAAGCTCACTACCCTAAGTACATACATTATAGACACGAAATATTGATTACCAGTTTCCAAGGATTAAGTCAATACAGAGTGCGTATAGAATATACCCATGATTACCAGTTTCTCTATTTAGTCCAAATTCATTTGAAAGGCAATTGTTACAGTGTTCCTTGTTTACAAAGTGTTGTTTAAGGTTTTGTCTGCTTGAACTAATACACAATCGTTGAGTATTATACCTTGTTATGCTATTACAGTTGGGTCATCGAATGCAGTGAAATGACTGGTCCTCATGTTGCATTTTAGTATACTGATAAATGAAACTTATTCTAATTTTAAATATAGCTCACACCATAAAGTAGCATCTACTCTATTGCAGTCTAGAGTGATCTACTTAAACCACTCCTTCTATTAAACAATGGTACTGTATATCTCAGTTATTACATCTTGTATCGGGGTAACATGTATTTTATTAAGATTTCACCAATACATATTTTCATACAGGTATACAACAAAGTTGTCAAATAAAACGCATATATCGATATTAAATATTCATTCTAATGTCCTTTTTCCCTTTCTTTCTTTTTCTTCTTTTCCATTCCCCTTCTTCTTCTTTTCTTCTCGGGGTTTTTGTTTTGTTTTTTGTTTTGTTTTGTTTTGTTTTGTTTTGTTTTGTTTTTTTTTTTTTTTTTTGGGGGGGGGTTGTTATTATTATTATCATTTTCAATATTATGTTGTTTTATGATCAGGGGTGTTTTTTTTTTTGCGTTAGCATTTGATATTTAAAAAGATATATCTTATACATGGTTTATGGTGCCTGTATAGGGGAGGGGGAGAGTAAGGCATGCATATACTTTTAAAAAATCAAGCTATATTCGGCGAACCTAAATTGGCTCGTTCAATCTAGTTTATTTATTTATTATTATTATTTTTTTTTTATTTTTTATTATCATTCTTTTTTTTTTTTTTCTTTCTTTTTTAATTTACTTAGACTTCACGGTGCCAAATTGTCAACTGTGTCATCGTCAAATTTTGTTACAGCCCTGAATAGTGATGTACAAATTATTACAATGTGGCAAACATACATTACGTATTGTTTTTGTGTCTATCTTAAACATATCCATGCAACTTTAAAGCGAGACATTGAAAGATGGTGCAATATTATAAAAAAAACAACAAACAAACAAACAAAACAAAAGAAAAAAAAAGGCGATACCTCGGTCAATTAAGGAACGCCTAAAGCTATATAATTAAACGTTTCACTTTACTGCGTAATTAAATAAATGAACGAATCATCCCACGCGTTTCGTTATAGTGTATAAAAACTATATATTCACAAAATCGCCACGCACATCAATAAGAAGTATTTAAAATATCTGGAATTGAAAACATTATGATGCTGTTTTATATATGTATAATAATATGAGTTTACAAAAATCAAATTAAGTAATTTTGGATTTATTTATATTTTTATTAACAGTTAATTAAGATTTAACTTTTCTATTTCTTAGTGATTTGGAATACTTTCACATTTAATGGGATATGATATCAGGTGAAATGCATTCCTTGAATGCTACCAAATGAAATTAGTTATTTCTATTCACATGTGGTACATATTTCAATTTGTCATTTATCAGGTTTCCAAAGTAAGCATTGAAGGGGTATCATTCTCAGTTATATGATTTCAAAGACTTTCATTCCTTTTGGTGTTCTTATGCTTGTCATTTACTTGATTAAGAATTGATAATATTTAAATTCAGTATGTTGAACAAACAATTTCTAACCTATGTTCTGATTGGCTGTACTTTTGTAATGAAGGCGGAGTTCGTACATGTAAATGATTTTGTACAGACAACTTATATCGAATGAAGGAGAGCATTTGTTCTGTAGGACTTAGCTTTTTGGATCATCTTTAATTAGGACAACTTTGTATAATTGGAATTATTGTATTTTGTATTTTGGAACTTTGTAAAGTAAACATTTTCATCAATTTATAATATTATTCAGGCATTGAAACAAATAAATTTTGAATTTTTATTTGGACTTTATTTCTACTTGGGAACTAACAGTGAATGAGAGACATATTCATTACAATGCAATTTCATTCTGCTTTAATTACTAGGAGGTTTGCTTTCTGGTTTCAATTCGCAAAGTAAAATTTCAATGAAAAATTAGTACTCAATAACTTAAAAGTACTCTGCAGTCATCGACTTCATGAAATACTGAAAGCTGCATGTAAGTCCTTGAAGATAATTTATTCAAAGCTGCTTCTATTTATATGAAAATGTTTGGGGTTTTTTTTCCAAAATTCTGTATTTATACTTTTCATTTTTCTTTTGATTGAATTGGGATCGTGTATTACCTATATATTGTATATGTAACAATCACGCAAAAAGTGCAAGGACACTCCTTGAAGGCCGCATTTGGCGATTGTATAGCCTAAAAATAGAGCAAATTTCACTGTCCCTGCTCCCAGTACCCCAGCTACCTTGTAACAGAAGTTATAAAATATATTCTTTTTGGTCATGAATGTTTTGCAGTCAGTGTCGGGTTGAGGTTTTATATCTTGCCAAAATGATTACAGCAAGTTGAGGAGAAAATTGGACGATTGTAGTTAATACTCCCTCTCTCTCTCTCTCTCTCTCTTTCTCTGACCATTCCAACCGCCCTACTGATTTCGTCTATTATTATGATGGAATAAAGGTTGTAGTGCAGCGTTTTCCCAAGAATATTAACTTCTTCAATTTCATTTCCTTCATACAATGTTAAAAGTCATAATGAAGAGTTTGTGAAGCCATGTAGTTGTTTTGTTTGGGGTTCTTATGGTTGTTTGCATTGTCTTACAGTCGGAGTGTGCCTCCTTAGCATTTACGGAGTTCCGTATGTTACTATTCGATTCAACAAAATGAATTTTGAAGTCGTCTAACCTAAAACGTTAAAAATAAAAATCGATGTCATTTCGATGATAAATGATATATTTCGTCATAGCGTCCATAACATATCAAAGTAACATGTATGAAACAATGAGACTGTAGCTAGGAAATGTACAATAGAGAAAGGATATATACATATATATTTTACCAAGTTATATAATCATTTATTTATATGTATTTATTCATAGTGACGTTTAATGTATTGTCTAGAACATGGATAAAAAAGAGTTACATAACTGATTATATAGCAAGTCCTTTCAATCTAAAACACGAGCCGATATTAAATGACTTTATACACATTTAACAAAATACAACCATTGTAATTTACAAGTAACCGCATAACGAAATCAATAATATCTATGAAATAAATGCATGACGGACGATACATCTCTCGATACTACATGCCTCGATATCTTAAAGAGAGAAAACAGAAGACCTCTGAGCTGTATGACAAAAATCACCAAGAACATGCACACAAAACATGATAATAGTAGAATACACATGGAAAACGACATTACAAAAATATCCTATTGTGCTGCGGTTACGATACCGACTTAGGACGGTCACTTGAAGTAACAAATCTCACTCAATTGCTATTGTCAATCGGTTTACGTATGTCCACCTTCCCACTCACCGCAAAAGCAGCAGAATAAGAGGACGGCACACATTTAAAACTTAATAAATAATCCTCCATATAGAAAACAAGGGTCAACATGCTTCTCAAGAGGAGAGTCATTAAATTTTTTTATTACACCGGAAACGTTTATAAGAGAAAACAGAAGACATCTGACAAAGCTATATGACACAAATCACCAAGGACAGGCACACAAAACATGATAATAGAAGAAAATACACGGAAAAACATTACAAAAATATCCGATTGTGCTGCGGTTACGATACCGAATTCGGACAAAAGACGTCACTTAGTTGGTGTGGTTAACTGGCTTACTGGCGCCCAACTTCCCATAATACGTTGCTTTTGAACATATGTAATGCCATATCAACATAGGTAAACCGTGCTCTACCCGTCTGTAAGTGAGCTGAGATCCTCGATCAACAGGAATTCAGACTAACAGTTAGAGGTGACGAAGATTAAACCTTGTCTCCTTTGAAAAGCTTTGAACAGGGCCCGTCATCGAGTTCCCACCGCTCTGTTAGTAAGCGTGCAACGCTCAAGCAAAGTCTGCATTGGGTTGTAGAGGGACCCAATACAGGAAGTATGGCATTAGCGATGATATCGGGATCATCCTGTCGATGTCGAAGGCGTTTAATAATTTTAGATCCCGCCGATATGAAATTATCAGGACCTTTGACCCTCCTTAGTTTGTACACTACATCACCGTAGAAATTGGGATGGGAAATTCCACTGGTAACATAATGTTGAAAAGTCACATTTCCAAATTTAGATCAAATGTCTGAATAAGATCTGTGAAATTTACATAATTAATTAATATAAATATCATATGATGGGAGCCCGGGGACATTACCATCTAGATCAGGGAAATTTACAATAGGAAATCTAAAGTCGTCACGTTTATCATATATGTTGGTATGAATATTGTTGTTAATAATTTTAATATTTAAAAAGGTGTTTCCTGGTCGGAAGTATTGGTTTTGTTTAATTGAAATTCAGATGAATAAATGTGAGTAATATAGTTTTCAAACTCATAACATCATGAAAATATCTAGAGGAGTTACTGAACTTATCAATAAGGTCGAAACGTTTAGAGGTTGAATGGAATGCATAAAGTCTCTCTCAAAACCGTATAAAATAAATCTGCTATAAGGGAAGTGCAGTTAGTGCCCATAGGAATCAAAATAATCTGTTGATATGCCTTGCCATTACATTGTACATAAATATTATTTGTCAGCAGTTACGAAGTATTCTGTAAATCAGTCATTTTCCCTTTTTTTTTAAATCTTGGTAAAATCTATCCTGGAATGTAACCTATACTTTAGCTCTTTATTAAAAAGTCAACGTAGATATTTGTCCAAAATACACTTAATATCACTTGTAATAATATGGTTCGCAGGCTGATAAATGAATTTAGAATTACTGCACGAGCAAGACGATGGAATAGAGTAAAGAGTAGTAAGATCCAATATGAATAAATAGATAAATATAATTAATTAAATATTTCAAGCAATCGTTTACATTGTAACATGATGATAAAATTATTATTTTTACCACGACTTCCTTACAACTGGTTTATGTTACAGTAATTCAGCGTCAGGTAAATAACGAGACAAAGCAATACCAATTTACGTATACCTATTCACTAATTCCTCTTATCTCAGTAGCCATATACCATCCGCTTCTTTCTATGGCGTTTCATTTCACAGCTAATAAGGTATGCTAGGGTATGATTAAAATATGAAGATTTCGTCCAAAGGGCTAATCTGCGAACATGTTCATAAAAGATATGCTGGGGAACCTTTGAAATTGCCACAGAGGAAAGGCCTTGTCGATATGGGAATTTCATGTTTGATGTCCCTGTTTCCAATATAAACTTTTTGACAATACAGGATTCGACAATATATTAACTAAACTGACGGTGACAGGTTTCTACAAGACGGGTGTTATATACAAGCATTATACACTCACTCTTCCAATATACACGGTAAAAGCCTCATGTAAAAATTTAAAAAATTCAATAGTGGGGGTCAAATTTGTCGTGATGTGGAACCGTATACGATATTGTCAGTTTAGTTAAAAACTTTAAAATTGGATTTAGCCAAGGGTATTTTTTTATGTTTACTTACTATGAAACACTCTTATTATTGCTACAATTTCTATTATCAAGGCAGCACGTCTTATATTAATTTGGTACAATATAAAAACACAATCAAGTATTCGCAGTTAACTTTCTGACTAATAACATGCAGTTAGTTGCGATGGATTTTATTACCACTTACGCAGTATATGGTTTCGAGTCAATGTTATTCGTCTCATTTTAATATTACGTACCGATTAGGATGTTGTTGTTACAAAGCAGCAAATATTTCTAAACTTTGTAATTGGAAAACTGAACATTTTATCTCATTGCATAACAGACACGAGTTGTAAATCTTAGGTAGACTCTCCCTCTTGATTCTTTAAGGATACACTCTAGTATCACAGTTGCTCGAGGTAACAATGCCTGTATAAATTGTCGTCGATGTAATTGATCATGCTATTATATATATATATATATATATATATATATATATATATATATATATATATATATATATATATATATATATATATATATATATATATATATATATATATATATATATATATATATATATATATATATATATCTTGCACGACTATGGATATGTGTATTCGAGTGCTAACTAACGACCAAGTATGAATTAAATATGAATACAATTTTGACTATAATACAGAATACAAATTGATTAATGCTGTAATAAGTGTTTATTTTTCTTAGTGCCAGAAAATATATTAAACACGCTACAGCTGGACATTTATCTTTCTTAGTTGATTTAATTGGTTTTCTGTACTTTGTCGTGTTAGGTAATGTTAAGAAATTTGAAGACTTGGATCACAGAAATGAAATTTATGTATTAGATATACTTCAAATTTTCATCAAATTAAGTAAATCACTCTAAAACTACGGAGTATCTGCCTCATGCTTAGCTCTGTCCTTAGATAGATTCTTTTGTCCACTTTTCGGTCATTTTAGCCTCAACACTGCTCTTCATATTTTTATATATTTGAGAATTCCAATCATTCGGCTACGAGCATCACTGAAGAGACACCTTATCGAATGCGCATATGGTGCACAAAATTAAAAGGTATATATGTTCTATATTTATTGTATAGAACTAGCATGACTTTCACAACATTTCAATCGTTATTTTAGAATTACTGTCCTGTGTTCATAATCTTGACTTTTTCAATCATATTTCAATATATAGAAGAGGAATCTGTTTTTGAATGCTTCGAGACTCTACTGATTGGTTTCCGTTAATTTATATTTTATACCTTTCATATTATACGTTGATATCTTGGAGTGGACAAATTCCATTTCGCTTTGTTCGAAATTTAATCTGTGGAACCTATCGTACAATACTAATTTACTTGTTAAATATTTTTGTAATGTGTTAAATGTTCTATTATATTATTTATATTCATGTATTGTATAGCTCCATGGTGACTTCTGCCACATAACTGAGCCGGTAACTCCTCTTTTTTCTTTAAAATGTTACCATTCAAAACTTTAACTATTACTTTTGTCAAGTAATTAATTAAAATGCAGGTTAAATTAAAATTAATATTACTGTTCTACGTGTATGTATATAATAAGTTGAGATGTCGTTTCCCCTTCCTTTTATCTTGCAAATTAACTATTGCACGATAAGATAAGTTGATGAATATGTACGAGCAATGTGACATGTTTTATGTGTTTTGCAAGCCGTTTATAAGAACAAAGGTAATAACGATAAAAGTAGAAAATGCACACGCTACATAAATCGATGGGTGGTATTAAGTGCAAAATGAAACATCAAGAAATGACAGACTATTCAAACGCAATAGAGGGAGGTTGTTTAGAGTAATGACACTGGCAGACTGAATTACTTGTGACATACCAATGATAACAGTATTTATCAACAAATTCGTTATTGCTAAATGATATTTCTCCACTAAAATATAACTATCCTTATAATAAATCTTAAATAATTTCAAAATCCATAAAATATAAACATAGCGGGTACTCTAAGATTTCTTTGTGCAACGCTAAGAGATGTTTTACTTGCCATCACATCTCTATATGCACTACGGTGAGAATTATTAATTATGTCATGGTTTTTCAATATTTGTCTTTCTTCTATTTTTTCCACAACGCTGATTTTATAAGGTACACTTGGTATAATTATACAAGCATAAAACGATAGGAAATCGTGAATTGATCATACCGTCAAACTATAAAAACATCTCATTCTATGGCAAGAGCAACGATTTTCATTTAAATATAATAAACTATCTCTTCATATGAAGCAATTCTCTACCATCTCCTGTCATATCCCGGTTAATATGTTGTACTGAGCAAGTTAAAAATGTAATGGCATTTTTTGAAGGCAAGGCGACTTTCAATTTTCCTAACGAATCCCAAATTAAATTTCATTTCAACTTGAACCATGCATTAATGTATATCAGATTTGATTAGAGAAATTATCGGTCAAATCATTACCATATTGAGCTTACTTTCATTAAGTCTCAATATGTTAATACTGCACCCGTGAGTCTATTCAAGAATTTTGAGATAAAATGACCAAAGAAAGGATTTAATATTTCATTACTCTGTTTTTGTAATTCAGTTGTATAATATTAAACGGATTATTTCTTTGATACAAGTATTATAGTGCACTTATTTTTGTCTGCATCTTGTCAGCATACTGCACTCACGAAATGTTTAAGAAAAGTTGACATCGTTCTCCTGACTCCTTGAAATGAATTATTGAGAATAGCAACCTGAAATATACATGTACCAGCATCAGATATATGACTTAGAAATACAGTATTTGACGTTAAACCACTTGTCTGTCACATCTTCGGTCTGATTGCAAAACAAGTTCAGCCTATACGCAAGTGATTTTTTTTTTCTTGTTCATGTGTTTTGGTGGTTTTTGATTTTGTTTGTTTGGGGGGTTTTTTCTTATCTTTTTTTTTTTTCTTTGTCGTCTTTTTCTTTTTGTTTTGCGAATTTTTTTGTATATATACGTGAAACATAATATGGTACATTGAAACCCATCCCTCCGTCTTGTAAAAAAGGCGTTTTCCGTTTTCATTGTGTTAAGTACAATATGTATAACGAAGATAACGAAGAAGAAATCGTGCTTCCATCTTAACGTGCCATTAATGGAAGACTGCATTGCAATGAAGCACACTTCCCTGTATCATAAAATTTTAAAATTGAACTTTGGTGTAAAGTGGACAGTTGCTCGATGTCTTTTTACCGACAGCAATTTAGGAACTATGTTCTTCGGTTTTGTCTGTTTGTTTCTACCTGCCAATACAGAGAAAACCTTCCATCAAATATGTTTTACTTAGTATGTAAGGAGAATAGAATATACTATTTAAGAAAAACTAGAGGCAAAACTCTGAGTGGTTTAATAAGTAAAACAAAACTCAAAGAGAGCAAAAAGAATATCTAAGTATTGCTACATTAGTTTCATCTTCGGGGTGATACGGTTGTCATACTCTGGTATTTATAGAAAGTAAGGAATTAAGGTCGATTCTTGATTAACCACACTGATTTTTAAAATGATTTGCATTAAAAGGAGTTAAGATTAGCGATACATTCAAATAAAGATGACTGAATCAGGATGTATGAAATCAGTTCAAATAGAATAGAACATGTATGCCTTTTAACACTGCTCTTCATATTTTTATATATTTTGAGAATTCCAATCATTCGGCTACGAGCATCACTGAAGAAACATAACTTGTCGAAATGCGCATATGGTGCACAAAATTAAAAGGTATATATGTTCTATATTTATTTTAATTTTATGCACCAGATGTGCATTTCGACAAGGTATGTCTCTTCAGTGATGTTCGTGGACGAATGATTAGAATGCGCAAAATTAAAAGGTATATATTTTCTATATTTATTTTAATTTTATGCACCAGATGTGCATTTCGACAAGGTATGTCCCTTCAGTGATGTTCGTGGACGAATGATTAGAATTCTCATATAAATATTTGAAGAGCAGTGTTGAATGTAAAATAACCGAAAAAGTGAGCCAAAGAATCAATCTTAAGACATAACTATTTATGACGAAGATACTCATAAGTTTTAGATTTACAAAATTTCATAATTTTAAGTATATATTTCACACCAGTACAAAAGCACGGAAAAGTAGACATTCAGTGGAAAAGCACTAGGTACTAGACTGATGATGCCCTCGGGACAATCAGTCCACCATCAGTGACACCGACCTAGAGGTTATAATAAATATAGAACAAATATACCTTTTAATTTTGTGTAGCAGATGCGCATTTCAACAAGTTTTGTATAACACGATAGAAATATTTATTGTATGATGTACAATTGCATATTTCATAAAATAAATGTTTTAATAAAAATATAGTAAATATTCAAGAGAGAAGACCAAATCACCAAAAACGTAATAATAGTAGAATATACACGGAAAAACGACATAACAAAAAAATTTGTGCGTCGGTTACGATACCGAATTAGGACGGTCAATTGAAGTAACTAACGTCACTCGATTTGTGTGGTTAACCGGTTTACGGGCGCCCACCTTCCCACTCACTGCCAAAGCAGCACAAGCAAAGGACAGGCATTTAAAATTTTCCATACAGAGAACAAGAAAAGGTTTTTCAAGAAGAGAGGTCCAAAAAGGGTAAAATGAAGTGGCTTGAGTTGCTTATTTCTATTAGTATATGATTTGTTTAAGCATTCTGCTGTTGTTTTAACGATTTGTGGTTTCTTTTTTCCACAAACCATATAAACCCAGCTAAATTTCTTTTTGTTATTCTGAATCGAAAACTACACAAATATCGATAGGACCATGCCTCCGATTAAGAAACGAAATCTAGTTATGTAAAATTTTCAAGAATTACATTATAACGATATATTACTTACCGATTTCATAAAAAGAACTTTTAAGTTTCCATCAAGATACGTCTAATGGCCACTTCCACGTAATGAAATCATCATTTTTCTTATATACACAGAAATCCGAGACGACTTTAAAAATGGGGTTTCCATGTCAAATGTATAATTTAAAGAAACAAACAGAAAGTTTAAAGGCATATGGGCATTCCGGTTACATCAAGTGAAATGAAGCGGTATATATGTAGATGTATGTAGAAAGTGAACTAATCTTGAAGTGCTATTGGAGTAAATTTGGAATCAAGTTTAGTACTTAACTTGATTCCAAATTTGCTCTATTGTTGACAAGTAAACTTAAAAAGCAGTCAGAAATTTAACTTGAAGTGCACTTTATGTAAGGTTAGGACTGCACCTAACTGTATAAATATTTGAAAAGAAAAGAGTTAAGAGAAAATTATATTTATCGATATTCTAGTAATGTAGTAATAATGCTAGATTAATACCTAAGTGTATAAAACAAACACATTTGAATAACCATCACCTTCTGTCTTCCTTCCCCTTTGAAAAGACAAATCAAGACAATTAGGGTAAATCTTGGCATAGTAAATATGCATGGTTTAAAATTGACAAACATTTTTCTTGCAATATATTCTTATTGTTATTACTGCTGGAGGAGTTAATCATTACAGACGTCTGTTAATATGGTGTGACAAAATCCACACAGTACACTCCGTTTTTACAGTTCCTTCAAGCTTCTGTGTATATGTATATGCATGTATATGTATATGGAGCAGAAGAGAAATTTGCTCATAAGAAGTACCGATTAGTTACAATATATTTATCTTAAAACCTACACTAATAAGGTCATTCGTGCACTTTGTTAAGCCTTCAAGCTCTATTCCATTAGAATGTTGGACCTCATTGTTATGCTTCCCCTAAATGATGTGTTGCTATAAAGCAGGAGATGCTCACTCTCTATGAGCGTGTTATATCACACTTTTCTAAAGTTTCACTTATGATCTTGGACAATTCTTTCAGGTTGATGTTCAATTGCTTTTCATTTTTGCTTATTGTAAGACGCTTTTATTTATTATGTTATCATTAATTTCAAGTAGACAACGCTGATGTAACGAAGGGTTAACCATATCTTGAAACCCATGGAATAAATGGACAACGTCTTGTATAGTGGCATATTCAGACAAATACGAACCCCAATTTGAATTGAGGCCACATCATTCCAAAATATCGATAACATTCTTAAAAAAGGATCTCAAACTGCATCAGATCCCTATATTGACCACAGAACTTCCTCGGTGACAATTTCAAACGTTCCTCATTATATCCAAGTGAGAGTAGTTTCATGGCAGAGAAGCCTCGCTCTCGGCATGAAATCTTCGAATTTATAAGATGCCCTGACACGGTGCATAAGTTGTGAAATGAAGACGCAATATGTGGAAGAAGAAGGTATGTTGCTACTCAGGAAAGTGAAGTTGGTAATAATGACATTGAAATCGTCACGTTTGTTAGAAAAAGAGGTAACTAATGAACAGTCATCACTAAATGATGGGAGTATATCAAGGTCTTGTATCTTTTATCTCGATTTCCTTTGGATATATGATGTTGAGGTGATTTTTAAATACAGGATAGTTAATCGATCAAACCATGTATTTATATGTAAAGTTGAATTGAGATGCTACATGTTACTGTATATTGCCTTTCGAGAGCAGAGACTGAATGAATTCCGTTTCTTAAGAGTACAAAAAATGTCGGCCAGAAGTGGCACGCAATTTGTACCCATTAGAATTCACTTTTACAGATATAAGTACCTGCACAAGTTGATTGAATATTGTTTTACGTCACACCACGATTATTTCACGTATATAGTGACGGCATCTGCATGATGCGTTGCATACAAATTTAGACCTTTGCCACGGACCCTCCCGAAGCAGTGAGGGATCTTTTACGTGCCACGCCTACTGTGACACGGGACCTCGGTTTTTAAAATCTCATTCGAAAAACAGAACATCGGTGTGCCTAGGGCGGGAGTCGAACCCGGGATCTCTCGATCACGAACCGAGCACCTTATCCACAGGCCACACTGGCTTTGCACAAGTTGCAATAATATCAATAGATATAGAACATATATACCTTTTAATTTTGTGCACCATATGCGCATTTCGACAAGTTATGTCTCTTCAGTGATGCTCGTAGCCCAATGATTGGAATTCTCAAAATGTATAAAAATTTGAAGAGCAGTGCTGAAGCTAAAAGGACCGAAACGTGAACCAAAAATCTATCTAAGGACAGAGCTATGCATGAGGTAGATACTCCTAAGTTTTAGAGGGATTTACTTAATTTGATGACTGAAAAGTCCACCTGCAGTAACACCGACCTAGTGATTGTAATAGATATAGAACATATATATCTTTTAATTTTGTGCACCATATGCGCATTTCGACAAGTTATGCCTCTTCAGTGATGCTCGTAACCGAATGATTGGAATTTACAAAATATATCTTTGAAGATTCCACATCTATGAGATAAAAGACGGATCTGATTACGTCTCGTATATTGCTAGAGAAGGGTCTAATTACTAAAAATGTTGAAATCACTTATCGTTGGGCGGTAAGATACATATTTTGTGAAAGAACACTTTGATATAGTATACCGAAGATCAAATCATCAAAATGCTGGAATGTTTAATAGACAATATTTTCGTGGTGTTTGGAGGGAATATTTTTCAGCAAATCATTGGATTTCCCATGGGAGAATCCATCCATAGGAGAACTACTAAAAAAAGTCCATCCATAGGAGAACTACTCAAAAGAAGAATAGGGCGTCTTAGGCATTCGGTAAGAATCAGACATGATTCTATATTCAATGACCCTGATATAGCCAGAGAACTCTCTGAACTCCACGAACAATTTACTATTGTCCCAGCTGACAAAGCAGCAAACAATTATACCTTAGTTTGCAAAAGATTTAACATTAATTGTCTGTTAGAGGAACTTGGGTTACACTCTGCAACTGGATATCCAACATACACACAAACAAATTTATCTATTTCTGAAGTACTTCAAAACCACAAATCTGTCCTCGAGACTTTTGGAATTACCACGACAATCTCTGACTTTGAATTACCTTATATTTACTGGATTCCAAAAATGCACAAAACCCCTTACAAACATCGTTGCATTGCTGGTTCTTCCAAATGTACCACCAAACCTCTGTCCATATTGCTAGCGAATATATTGACTCACATCAAGCATGGTCTTCAAACTTTAAGAGAATCTGACTTCTCCACACTCTACACTACAATTCCGCATCAAAAGCTCAAAAACAGACTTGCTACAATTATTCGAAATTCTTTTTTCCATAAAAATGGAAATCGTAGATATAAATATCTTGTCATTGGGCGGGAAGATACATATTTTGTAAAAAAAAAAAAACAGTCTGACACAATACACAAGTATACCGAAGATCAAATCATCAAAATGCTGGAATTTTTAATAGACAATATTTTCGCAGTGTTTGGAGGGAACATTTTTCAGCAAATCATTGGCATTCCCATGGGAACTTACTGCGCCCCTCTTCTTGCTGACATTTTCTTATATTCGTATGAGGCAGTATTTATTCAACACATGCTCTCCACAGGCAGAAAAAAGCCTTGCAACTCAGTTTAATTTTACGTATAGATATATAGACGACGTATTGTCAATCAATAATCCTAACTTTAAGGATTACATACATGAAATCTATCCCCATGAGATGAAGAGGCAACCGAGAGCAATAATTCCGCTTCGTATCTGGATGTATATTTAAATTTTGACAATAACGGTCATTTGAACACCTCTCTGTGTGAAAAATGTGACGATTTTAACCTCCAAATAATTAACTTCCCGTTTCTTTGCAGCAATATTCTGTCTTCATCTGCCTATGGTTTTTTTATATCTCAATTTATAAAGTACGCAAGAGCCTGTTCTCTATACGACGGTTTTATTCCAAGGGCCAAACGACTGGCCACTAAGTTGCTCATGCAGGGATATGTTAAAAACGTCAGAAATTGTCACTGAGGAAGTTCTACGGTCGCTTTGGAGATCTTGTACGAAAATATGATGTGCCTCTTTCTAGAATGATTGATAATATTCTGGAATGCGACTGAATGACCTGTTCAGTGAACACCGAATATGACTTTGTATGCCAGTTTTGTACTTTTGTATGTACAATAAGGAAACCAAAATTCTTGATTTTGATGTTTTGATGTTTCTTGAGAACTGCTATGACGGGTGATGAATGTAAACAGGAGACGCTTACTCTTCCCTGGGGAATCTGTTCTCATCTCGGAATTTTACAGTATGTCGGGGTTCACAGCAGTTCCTTTTTGAAACTTATACGATTTTGTATCTGTCGTTGGACTTTGAGGATGATTAACGGTTTGGTACTTCTTCGATATTGATTCTTAGATTTGTCCAATACGAATAGAAATGTGTTAGGATAAAAGGCTGAATTTTCTGCAAAACCTGTTTACAAACTGAAAGTTATGACGTTATAGTAGGGGAAAAGCTGCACATGTTTTTTACTTATGTTTAAAATATTCTGGAATGCATGATTGAACCATTTTGTATTAATAACTTTGCAGATGTTCAATGTCTAGGCGTTTTACGAGAACATTTTTTTAATGACGCTTGCATCTCGTTGGAACATTAAACAGTCCTATAACATTTATATTACTACATTCTGGGCTAGATATATTACCTATCCTATCAATTTTACCATAATAACTATATGGAATAACAGTACAACAGTGGATAAAGTCATTTATAAATGAAACAATCCCAGACAATTTTGTATGTACCAAAGAACAGAACCGATATGATCAAGCTGTTCATCAAAAGAAAAACGCAGACATTCATGGCATCTAAAGATTCAAATGGAGAGTCATGCTAAATTAATTTTAGGTTTTTCATTTATTTATTTATTATTATATTTATTTATTTCATTTTTTTATTATTATTATTATTATTTTTTTTTTTGAATTGTGGCTAGACATTAATATCATTTCCTATTTTACTCCTTTATATTTCAAATAATGTCGTTTTGCATTTATCTGTAACACATTTATTTATATTACGAACTGCAGTATTAATATAAATGTCCCAATAAACATAATCATAAAATTAGACACTATGACATCATGATGGATATTGGCATTAAGTTATTACCTTTTTGGACTCTGTAACGAAATTCCAGTGTGCAATAGGTGTTATAATTTTATTTTTACTGGGAGAGTAACTGATGATATAAATATAACATATATCTGTTTGTACGTTTGTCTTATTTGCCCGAGAGCTGTTTAATAATTAATAATAATGAAAAAAGATTCATTTCTATGACACGAAATGATAAAACTATCAGTATGGATTTGGACATTTTCTCTTGCATCGTTGACAGGATCGACACATAAAGACCCTTACTATTCTTAATCGCAAAATCCCTCGCTAACTGCATTGCTTCTCATCCAGGACGCCATTTTCAATCACCTAGATGGACAAATGAAACAAGCGATCTGACTGGATCACAAGCGAATATATATGTGAAATTGTAATAATGGCACCCTGTTTGAAGAGCAGTGAGATTAAGGAGCAACCATTTGATTTTTATGTGGAGAAGGGAGGGGGGGGGGCAGGAAGACTTTCACCGGCCTTAATATTTTTTTTGCCCAATTTCAAAGCAGGATTATGTTTTATTATTATTATTTATTGTTATTTTTCCCCCAAATTTGAGCCGGACTTTTTTTGCAAAGCCTTCCTGCCTCCCCCCGATGAAAATCAAATGGTTGCTCCCTTAGCAAAGGATTTTCTGTTTAAGAATAGTTTAGGACTTTATTTATCGATTCGAAGTAAGGTGTTGAATTTGAAAATGCTTTTTTTTTTTTTTTTTTTTGGTTTTGTTTTGTTTTTGTCATTGTTTATTTCGTAGGGTTTTTTGTTTGTTTGTTTCCTTGTTTTTTGGGGGTTTTTTTGTTTTTTTATTTTTTTTTTGTTTTTTTGTTTTTGTTTTTGTTTTTTTTTTGTTTTTTTTTTTTTGTTTTGTTTTGTTTTGTTTTGCTTTTTTCCGTGGCGGGGGGGGGGCCCCCCGTCCCACGGTAACCTGAAATAATACACATACACTATCAAGTAGGATAAGTAGATTAAGGTTATTAATCTCTTTCATAATGTATATACTTTTAATAAACGTAATATAAAGCATACTTTTTAAATCCTTCTTTAAGGAAGACCTCTTGATTAGTGTCAAAGCATACCGCGCATATGTTGGAAAAGAAAAATCTTAAATCCAACAATCCTTGCTTTCTGATACCTGTGGGCAGGGCAAATGTTGCCAAGGAAAAGATCGATTAAAATTATAACACTTCATTGACTATGAGTTATACTGACGTGAATAATCCAATGTCATCGCAACCGGTGATCAATGGGTAAGTTATGTTTACTTCTTCATGATACATGATCCGGGCTTTCATTTCGGGGGTCAGTGACTTCCAAAATTTCCTATTTTGTCTTAAATTCAAAAATTCGTGTTCCGCATCCAAATACTCCTTCCCCAGGATTCATATCCACATATGGAGAACTACAACTAATACATTTTGAGAGAGAGCCATCAGAAAATGTGTATTTCGAATAGTTTCTGCCTGCCTGCCTGCCTACCTACCTACCTACCTACAAAATGTGGTTAAATCCTACTAAAAGACTAAGGTTATCAGCACTTCAAAATATCTACTTTGAGTAGGAAATTTTCTTTTAATATCTCAAAGTATGGTGGTACAGACTAAACACCTGATTTCAAGAAAGAGAAAATAAATTTTAAACAAACCCCTAAATACGGCCAAAGTCAGCCTTTTCTCTTCAATAAAGTAATTTCACCGAAATATATCAAACCCGACCGGAAAACAGACTGATGCAGATTAGCACAACAACGTGTATATAAGTAGGCATAAAATTTGTGTGACAGATCAACTCATCAAATATAAAGATGGGCCCCCCTTCAATTCATTCAAATTACCGTCGACAATTCACTGAGTAAGTGCATGCATATTATATGATACAGTATCTTGAATCTTAAAATGATAATACATATGGGTGTAAAATCCTTGATTTTCCACTCTGGTAATACTTCGTCGGTTGTTACACTGAACCCTTGTAGATTAAGGATTGAATACCCACGTTGGGAAGATAGAGAGCGGAAGTCTTCGTTGACGTGAGGAATACATCATTTTCTATGTCTTCTTCATTCTTTGGGATTTTATCCGGATTCCTAAATACACTTTGTATAAATTAAATAATGTTACCCGTTTATCTCATATAAATTCAGTATTTTTCATGAAATTTATGTCTGAATTTATCAGGAGAAATAAGAACAAAAAACCACAAACAATAAAAATAAAAACAAACAGAAAAAAAAGCCAAAAACAAGGAAAGGTTAAAATCCATGATGAATGTTGTATCGAATTTTTAGTGTACACGTAAATTACATACATGAATTCTTTCTGTTGAAAAAAGAACATTTGAACGTAAATCATTCATTTTATTCCAAATGTGAAAATTCAAACAAACCAATAAACGGAGAAAATTACCTTGATTTGAAATATACAATAAAGATGTAGGACATTTTCGAAATCACTTTGCGATTCAGTAGAATATAATTTGATAAGAAATTTTGATCACTTTCAGTATCCCAAAGTATTCGAAATCAGTTTCAGTTTATTAAAATTCGACTGTATTTCAATGACAATTCAACCAAGAGAAAAAAGCAATTCTCCTCAACTGTTTAGCAATTTACGGGAAAAGTTGAAGTCATATGTTTTATAGTTCAATAAAGTTTATACAAATTATCAATAAATCAAAATCTTGAAAAAGAACTACATTTAGTTTTCTACGAAGATTTGAATGCATAAAGCTTAGATTTGTCTCAAACCCATCAGTAGAATATAGCTACATAAAATTTCTTTCCAACCTGCACATTGATCATGATGTTAACACAAATCTCTATTTTGCAGAGTTATTGATCACTTTTTCAAAGATCTTCCACAGTCCTGTCTATGGGTTTTAATTCTTTCTATTTAAGTTTGCCCTAGGAATATTTTAAACTTCAACAGTTTCTGGACTAGTCATTACTTAAGGCAAAATTTGATTCAAAATGTTTTAATTAAAAGTGACTGATAAATTATAGCCTATTTTTCTTTTCCACATATGTATCAGTTTTACTTTTTATACTTTTTACTAGAAACAGAATGGCCTCTAAACTGTACATCATTCTCCTAGTTGCCATATTTGTAGGCATCATGCACTGTAAGTATTATTCTATTTAAAATAGAATTAAAAAATATAACAAAGCTTTACAATGAGATAATATTGGATGCAATTTCATTGGTGTGTAATATGTTTTAACAAAAATGAAATGTTTCTTTACCAGCTGGTTTTAGAGGAAAACCGGGAACATGTCCAGCCATAAAATTTAACTGCAAATTTCATACCTGAATTATGTCATTCATGAAACATTAAATATATAATACGTATATGAGTAAAAGAACACAGTTGTGCTGACTGTATATTTAATTTCTTTTAATATGTATGAATATAAAAGGGGCCCGTCCATCAGCTTTGAACGTTATTTTATTTGACATAATGTCGACATATAAATCGTTGAAGTGTCTATATGAGACTTATGTTCAACATTTTAAGGTGGAACAGGCTGTGCAGTGAATTTAACAGATTGCTATTACCATTAAACGTTTCCCCAGTTGAACGGAAAAGAGAAAATCTAGAAAACATAACTAGGCAATACCAACATAAATATCTTCTAAATAGAGTCAATTGTACAATATTGTTAATTGTACTAGAGATATGACTTAGTGTCTGTTGTCATGTAACATATGTAACCGTATGGGTAAGTATGATTAAGTAATTTAATCACAATTACTCTGTATAATAACTCAGACAGTCACATGGAGTGGCTATAAGTAATATTATACCTTGAGGGTACTTATCATATTTAGCCCCTTTTAATGATTAATTTCATTTCAAATTCTAGGAGAGGAAGAGCCAGTAGCAAAAATGTCACAGAGAACTATGGTTTCTTAAGCATGCTGAAGGCTTATGGCACAATGAGGGCGGACAAGGGGTTTGTCATTAGAAAGGAATTTGCTCTTCACTGATATCTGCTTATTACTTCTGGTAGAAAAGATGTGACACAATTGTCTACTGTTGTTGTATGGAAAACATAAGACATTGGTAAAAGATATATACATGTCGAATAATCTGTAAAGCTGAAATGCCACAGGATTTTGTGTTATGAGACGCCAATGACTCTGCTGAGTCATGTTGCTGATGTAATGGAAATTGATGATGGCATCTCACACTTTACTTCCGCTACCAAGCTACCAGGGGCAGGCTTGGTGTAGTGGTAAAGCGCTTGGCTTGCGGCGCCGATGATCCGGGTTCGATTCCCGCATTGGGCCACTATGTTTAAGAGATTAGTTACCTTCCATGTTGCGATATAACGGGAAGAAATGTTGAAAGCGACATAAAACAGCAATCAACCAACAACCATGTCACCAAATTCAGATGCAGTCAAACCGCTAGGTCAGGACTTTAAAAAAAAATTAGAAGTGATACCATCTGTTGCATCTGTCGCAACAAACACTGTGATTCTTTAAAATTCAGTACATTTTTCCAGTTGGATAACATTGTGACATTTTTGGCAAAAGCAAATCCTAGTCTGATCTTTCAGCGCTGCTATACTAGGTTGACTGTCTATGGGTTCAACCGAGCTATTTATATTTTCTGATGTTTCATTTGTATACAATAGTCTAAGAAACGTATATCTACTGATGATTGTATCTTTGGAATTAATGGCATTTGGAAAGAAAATTCTCTTTTTGCTTTCCATTGTAGCAAGTCCGCGTTGTAACAGGAACAGTTTCAACTGTTCAGCGACTAGAGCTTCCATGTTTGCATGTTGATGTTTCCTCGCGCGTGAGAATGTGATCTCCAGGAGCCATTGTAAATCGGTAAAAAAATGTAATATATAATACAAACCTTGCATATGAAAATATTTACAATAACTTACAAATAAAGTCGCATACAAAAATATTTACAATAACTTACATAAAAGTCGCTATGTAATTTTTAACCGAAATAATAAAACCGCGTAATAGGTTTGTTGGTCTATTGTCCAGTTGCCCAATATTTTTTCTTTTGCAGCTTCATGGTGCTGAGGTATATTTCTGCATGATAATGTGGTCAATAATTAAATCTTTAAGACGTCCTGGTATATATCCTACTATCGATATGATGATATATGCTACACTTAGAATTTAAACATTTATCATTTTGGAAGTTAGAATAATATTAGTAAATATACCTATCTGCACTAAAAGTACATTGATTATATAAAGACTATTTTGTATATTTGTCATTTATTGCTCCTTCTCATGTACATTAATTCCAAGGGAAAGTACAAAAGCATCAATAGACGGATCCTGCTTGTTTAAAAATGGATGCTACCTACCATGAAAGTTTTGCATTCACCGTATGGTTGGGGTTTAAAATCTATAATCGAGTGGTTGAGAAGAAAATCGGATTGATACTATTTTCTCGTGTTAAAATTGTGGAGAGTCTATCTCTCTTTCTTACTTTAAGGAGGAGTGAGGGGATGATCATTCAGTCCCCCGTATGATTTGATCACTGATTATGATGGAAGAAATGTTTCAGTGCAGCATGTACAATATAGAAAGGATATGTATTCTACCGGGATATATAATAACGTGTTTACATGTATTTATCTATTTATTTGTTATTTTCATTATTATATATATTTTGAAAAATTAAGTACATCACCATTTTATCGTGAAATACTTAATAGTTAGAAAGAAAAAGAGGAGTTACCGGCTCAGTTATGTGGCAGAAGTCACCATGGAGCTATACAATACATGAATATAAATAATATAATGGAACATTTAACACATTACAAAAATATTTGATTGTAGTGCAATTACGATACCGACTTAGGACGGTCATTTAATTTGACAAAAGCCAAACAAATGGTATGGTTAAGTATATTTGAAAAAAAAGGTAACGAGTCAAAAAGAATGAAAATATTTTACATTTTCTGCATTTGATTCTTTGATACAATTTGTTTGATTGTCAAAGGGGACAAAGTAAGTGCAGTTTTCAGTGCGTTTGTGCTGACGTTCTGATATTTAATTAATATTGGGAACATGGGCACGAAATTTTAATTGAATATACTCAGCTTCAAATGATATTTCTCTTAAAGATGTATTATAACATCCTTCAAAATATTGTTTATCGTTTTTATTGTGTGAAGCTGTTCGAATTTTCTGGGGTGTATTTTATCAGTTCATTATATCAGTAATTGCTCAGCCATAAAATTTTGCTGCAGATTTTGGCACTGGAGATTCAAATACAATAATAAATGTGCATTATGATGATATACACCGGTACAGTGGTGAGTTCCTGAACTTATGCATACTATCATCTATGCGATAATGAACTGACATAACAAATCTGTTCATTGGCACTTTCTATCGAAAACTGAAAACAGATTATAACAGAGAAGGAGCTTCATATTATTGGGTTCCAAACATTTCAGATACATATTCTTCTTCCTATAGACTTCATTTGAAGACTGATGTATTGTAGGAAACAGAACCAGAACCATTTATTTCTCATACATCAAGTTAATGATATAGAGAAAAAAAAACCCAAAATATATTCAACCCAACTTGAAGTTTAATCAATACAAAAATAACCTACAATATAATTACTTTTAAGTGTCGTATTTAAAACAGTGTAATAAAAGGAAACTGAACGTAAAGCAGTGATGTGATTATGGTATTTAGTATTATAGATATTATTAATGTAAAGTTGATTTGTAAACAAGACACACTTCATTGAAAAGCTATGCAACAAATTACATATATACTAAAACGCCCAATGTAAAAAGCCAAATGAAATTGTTAACGTTACAGTTTTCTAGACGTCTGTCTATCCGTCGGTTTCCTGGACTTTTCTCGATCGTGCATTGTGCAATATAATCACAAAGGCACATTGCACGGACATAGTAAAAAAAAAACAAAGCTGACATATTTTCACTTTCTACATCACAAGGGGAAGACACTATTTCCCACCTCCTGATCATATTGATGAAATTAAAGAATTCATACTACGTCGATTTTCCGTATCTTTGTAGCGATGTACTCATAACTAGCCAGACTTTTACAAGATTTCAATCGTTATTTTACAGTTACGGCCCAATGTATAAAATCTTTACTTTTCCTTTCATACTTCAAGATATTGAAAAAGCAATCTGTTTTCTGAAGGTGTTAAGATCCTGTGAATTGGTTCCAGTCCCTTTGTTTTTCATACCTTTCCTATTATTCGGTGATATTTTGGAGTGGACAAACTGCAATTGGCTTTGTTCGAAATGTATGTAACCTATTGTGCATTTGTAATTTATCTGTTTGGAAATGTAACCATTCAAAAAGTTTAGCATTTCCTCATGTCGAGAAATCAAATAAAGTGTCAAATAAAATGCAGTAAATCCCTAATGACTAAGTAATTAAATAACCGAACATTACATTTCTACGTAATGTGTACATGATAAGCAGATATCTCCTACCTCCTTTATTTCAAAGCGACTCAAATTTCTACATTTGATTTTTCTACACTTTATACATCTCTGCCTCATGATTTGATTAAAAGCAAGTTGCTGTCTCTTATTCAATGGTGTTTTCACAGAGAATCTAAAACGTACATATGTACTTCCAATAACTCCGGATTCTTTTCCAACAAACAATATACTTCATATAAATACTGGACTTGCAAGGAATTATGTAAAGCACTAGATTTTCTCATGAATAATATTTTTGTGCAATTTGATGGCAAGATATATCAACAAATAGTTGGGATTCCTATGGGTACTAACTGCGCGCCTCTGATAACTGATTTATTTCTTTATTGTTATGAGAGGGATTTTATGGTTTCTCTTCAAAAATCAAAACGTTTTGACCTCATTGACAAATTCAATAATACTTGCAGATATCTGGATGACATTTTGGTTATCGACAACCCTGAATTCGAACAATTTCTATCAGAAATTTATCCACCAGAGCTCACATTGAAGAAAGCTAATACTTGAGATAAATCTACACCTTTCTTAGATTTAAACATCAAAATTATCAACCACCTAATATATACTAATATTTATGATAAACGTGAGGATTTTCGATTTCTTATTGTAAATTTCCCTTACTTGGATGGCGATGTCCCTCGACTCCCATCATATGGTATTTATATATCTCAATTAGTTCGATTTGTCAGAGGCTGCACCGATGTTTTGGACTTTCATAAACGAAATTTACAAATTACTACTAAACTTTTAACTCAGGGTTACAGATATCACAAGCTAAGAAAAACATTCGGCAAATTCTTCAGATCTTATTCAGAACTTCTATCTTAATTTGGAAATATTTCTTTTTTACAGTATGTATCCAATGGAATTTTCCATGCTTATTTTTACGGTGATCTCGTATATAAACTAAGGAAAGTAAAAGGCTCCGATAACGTTATTTTATCATGTAATAAAATAATCAAACGTCTTCTAAATAGACAATATGATGTTGAGATCATCAAAAAGACTATAGGTCTTGTATTTGGCCCCTCTACAGCCTTATGCAGACTTTTACTTGAACGTTGCACGCTGACTAACAGGGCGGTGGGGACTATATGACGGGCCTTGTCCAAACCCCTTTCAAAGGAGACATGGTCCTGAACCTCGTCCCCTCTGACTGTTAGTCGGGACTCCTACAGATCTAGGGTCTTAGCTCGCTTTCAGACTGGCAGAGCACGGTTTATTATGTTGATGTCGCATATATTTTTATACCATTATGTATTTTACAATAACTTACGTGTTTATATTTTTATGACCTCTCAATATGCGATACCTGTTGACCCATGTTCTTTACATGGAGGATTATTTATAGATTTTTAAATGTACGTCGTTTGATTGGTCTGCTGTTACGGTGAGTGGGAAGGTGGGCCCGTAAACCGGTTAACCACACCATTTGTTTGGCTTTTGTCAAATTAAATGACCGTCCTAAGTCGGTATCGTAATTGCACTACAATCAAATATTTTTGTAATGTGATATATGTTCTAGTATATTATTTATATTCATGTATTGTATAGCTCTATGGTGACATCTGCCACATAACTGAGCCAGTAACTCCTCTTTTTTCTTAGAAGTGATGTATTGCATAATAATTTGATAAATATGTAAGAATAATATGACATTTTTACGTCTTTTAAATGACAAAGACACAGATTGAAACTGCCTATCTCTCTCAGTTTACTGCAAACATAAAATTATATCTAATAATTAGAGTACATGAGTCCAAAGTTCAATTCAGAAACCTGAAACATTACTTAAAGTTATTATTCTAAGAAAATGCAATAGCAACCCTAAATAAATGTCGTGAAATCCTACTAAAAGTTTAACGTCATCTACACTTCAAAACACCTACCTTTATTAAGAAATTTCTATTTAATATGGAGGTAAAGGCTAAACAAATGATTTCAAGAAAAAGAATATAAAATTTTAAGCAAGCTACTAAATATGATGGAGTCAGCTTTTGTCTGTCTTTTCTATTCAATCACATAATTTCACCTCACTATCTCAAACACGACCAGAAAAGATCGGAAAACAGACTTATGCAGATTAGTACAAAAACGTGTATATATATATATATAGGCGTAACATTTATGTGACAGATCAACTCATTAAATATAAAGATGGGCTCCCTTCAATTTATTCAGATTACCGCCGACGATTTACTAAGTAAGTACATATATTTTATTTGATACATATCTTGAATCTTAGAATATGATACTACAATTGTGTTGTTTGTAAAATTGTTACATTTTACTCTCTGATATTACGGAAGTCTTCGTAAACGTGAGAAACATATCCTTTTCTATGTCTTCTTCATTCTTTTCGATTTTTTTCCGGATTCCTACATACACTTTGTATAAACTAAATGATGTTGTCCATATAAACTCGATAATTTTCATGGAGTTTATTTCTAAATTTATCAAAAAAAAAAAAAAAACCAAAAGAAAAAGAAAAAAAGAAGAAAGGAAAGAAATAAAAGGGAGGGGGGGTGGGGGGGTGAAGTACATGGTGAATGTTGTATCGAATATTGATTGTATACGTAGCGGTACTTTTCTGAAAATATCCACAATTACTTATTTGAGATGGCAGCATTTCAGATAGGGCAGTGTATTCTATAAAACTACAATACCATCAACGACGTTGTATTTTTATCGATTTCTCTTTCTGTTGAATCTAAAAACATTCATTTTATTCCAAAGGTGAAAATTCAAACAAACCAATTACTGAAAAAAGCTAAGTTGAATTTAAATATACAATAGAAATGGACTCAAATTTAAATATACAATAGAAATTTCGATATAGGAATTTTCGATATCACTGTGAGATTCAGTAGAATCATGTTTCATACAGAAATTTTTATTACTTTTAGTTTCCCGGGGTATTCGAAATTTCGTCTTCGATTGATCAAAATTCAACTGTATTACATGACAAGTCAACAGAGACAAGCAGTGTTCTTGAATTGTTTAGTAATTTACGGAAAAGGTTGAATTCATACATTTGATAGTTTAATAAAATTTATAAAATTTATCAACAAATCATATATTGAAATAGAAATACATTGTTTTGTGTGATGACTTGACTGCATAACACTTAGATTTGTCTCAAACTCATCAGTTGAATATAGCTACAACTTATTTCCTTCCAATATATACAATGTACATTCATGTTGGTGTGTTAACACAAATCTCTATTTTGCGGAGTTATTGGTCCGTTTTTCAGGTTTAGAGGTAATACAACGCTCTTTCACAGCTCTGTCTATGAATTTTCGCTTTCCCCGTTTCAGTTCGCCCCAGGAATGTTTTAAATTTCGACAGTTTCTATACTAGTCATTACCTAGTGCAAAATTTGATTCAAAATGTTTTAATTACAAGTGACTGATTAATAGCCTATTTCTCTTTTACATATATGTAACAGTTTTAAATTTATACTTTATACAGAATGGCCTCTAAACTGTACATCATTCTCCTAGTTGCAATGTTGGTAGGGATCGTGCACTGTAAGTATCATTTTATTTAAAATAGAATTGAAAAAAATAACAAATTTTACAATGAAATCATAATAGATGAAATTTCATTGGTGAGTAATATTTTAAACAAAAATGAAATGTTTCTTTGCTCTTAAAGCTGAGCTCGCATACGGAAGGGCAGAGCAGGGTTTACTTATGTTGATGTCGCCTTACATATTTTTGATAGCAATAATATTTTTATATAGACGTTATGTGTGTAATAAAATTTTTATGACCTGTCTTCTTGAGAAACCTGTTGATCCTTGTTCTCTATATGGAGGATTATTTATAATTTTTTAAAGTGTGTACTTTGATTGTGCTGCTTTTGCGGTGAGTGGGAAGGTGGGCGCGCGAAAATCGGTTAACAACGCGAATAAATGAGTGACGTTTGTTACTTCAATCGACCGTCCTAGCTGGGTATCGTAACCGCAGCACAATCAAATATTTTGTATTGCCGTTTACTCATGTATATTTTACTATCATTATGTTTTGTGTGCATGTCCTTGGTGATTTGTGTCATACAGTTTTGTCAAATGTCTCCTGTTTTCTCCTTTGCCAGCTGGTGTTAGAGGAAAACCTGGAACGTGTCCAGTCTTTGGGGGTCCAACCAACGGTCAAAAGTGCGGGAATGATCACCATTGCCCTGGTGCATTGAAATGCTGTTACAGCATATGGTACAGATGCAAAGTTTGCACAGTTTGGTGGATACACAAAACGAGCTACTGAGAATAAGATGCTTACATGGTGCATAACACATAACAATACATAAATATTTGTTGTTGAGAATATACATGATCCTTAAGTCTGTAGTCATAACAACTACATTAAATGCTCCCAACTTGATCTCATTGTTATTATTTGGAAGTCACAAAATAGTCATTCAGGTCAATATACTAGGACAGCAAACAGTTACATTTCAAATATTGGCCTTTCATCGGCAGGACTAAGTATTATATTCCATAGTCATATCTTGTGGGGCAGCGATAGTAATGACGCCAAAAGTAATATAATTGAAGATTTTATAGCAAAACATGGTTTATGTGTCTTGAATGATGGGTCTAGTACCTATTTACATCCAGGACATGGTACTTATACTTCAATAGATCTTACTATAACTGATCCATCGCTTTTTACTGACTTTGTGTGGTCAGTTCATGACGATTTGTGGAAGTGATCATTTTCCACTTATATTTAAAAGTAATATTGCATCAAGTAATACATGTATTCCACGTTGGAAGCTAAATAAAGCTAACTGGAGTCAATTCTAATCTGATTGTCTTACAAATCTAAATCAAGTAAATCATTTAAGTAAAACTGATCCTTATTCTTTCGTTTACAAATACACTTGTTCAGATTTGTGAAAAGAGTATTCCCAAAACCTCTACTTTTCAAAAAAAAATATAATCCTTGGTATGACGATACTTGCGAAAGTGTTATCAGAGATCGTAAAAGGCCGAAAAGGTATTCAAAAAGCATCTTATTACTTTAATTTAAATAAAGTTCTCCAATGTAGAGCTGCTGTCACAATAAATCATAGCAAACGTTTATCATGGAGAAAGTATGTCTCTAAAGTCAATACTCGAACGCCTACTAATAAGGTATGGAAGATGATAAATAAAATTAAAGGCAAAAATACTTCAAATACTGTTAAACATCTTGTTCATAATTCTGATGTTTTAACATCTAAGCAGGATATTGCTAATTGTTTAGGGGAGACCTTTTCGAAAAACTCTTCTTCTGATAACTGTCTTCCTCAGTTTCGTCGTATTAAGCAAAAATCCAAAAAAATAAAATTGAAGTTTGAATCAAATAATCAAGAAGATTATAATGAGCCTTTTTCGATCGAAGAATTGCATTATTTGCTACAGTGCTCTAACGATACTGCAACTGGTCCAGATGAAGTGCATTATCAAATTTTAAAACATCTTCCATTGGAATCTTCACATATTCTACTAAATATATTTAATTACATATGGTTGAATGGCGAGTTTCCACAATCGTGGAGAGAATCTAATGTTATTCCCATTCCTAAGCCTGGAAAGGACCATACTGTTCCTATTAATTATAGGCCGATATCTTTAACGAGTTGTATATGTAAAAGTTTAGAACGTATGATTAATGAGCGTCTTGTCTGGTTCCTGGAACACAACAATCTTCTCACTGATATTCAGTGTGGTTTCAGGAAGCAGAGAAGTACCACTGATCATCTTGTGCGCCTTGAAACATATATTCGTGATGCTTTGATAAATAAACAACATGTAGTTTTTATCTTTTTTAATCTGGAAAAGGCGTATGATACGACCTGGAAATATGGTATTTTAAAGGATTTATATGATATAGGTTTAAGAGGCGGTTTGCCTGTTTTTATTTCAAATTTTCTAAAAGATAGACGTTTTAATATTCGACTGGGGTCCCATATTTCTGATTCTTTTGAACAGGAGATGGGCGTTCCACAAGGAAGTATACTATCTGTTACTCCTTTTAGTATTAAAATAAATAGTGTGGCACAGGTGTTGAAAAACGATATCGATGGTTCTCTATATGTTGATGATTTTTTGATACGGTGTTGAGGGAAAAAATGTGAATATGATAGAACGGAAACTTCAGTTGTGTTTAAATAATATATATCAGTGGTCAATTGAAAATGGTTTTAAATTTTCGAAAAATAAAACTTCTTGTGTGCATTTCTGTCAAAATAGACGAATGCATAAAATAAGCCAACTTTTAAACATAAACTACATTTTAATTATAATAACCGTCGAAACGAAGTCGTTACTTATAGACTCCGCATGGGGCACTCTTGGATAACTCATTCATACCTTTTAAAGGAAGAGCCTCCTCCAGAGTGTATCCCTTGCGGATGTCTATTAAGTATAAAACATATATTGTTAGAATGTGCAGACACTGCACACATTCGAAGTCAGTATTATACTGTACAAACTATGAGTGAGTTATTTGAGAATATCAGTATTTCGAAAAATCTGGAATTTTTAAAAGAAGTTAAATTATATAATAAAATATAATATATTGAAATATAACGTATTTTAATTGTATATGCATGTATATTTTAGCAATATCATTCATGTGTAGATACGATATACAATGAGAGCTGGTTTTTCTTAGATATTTTAATTGCTCGTTTTAATTTGTTTTGACTATGTTAACTGGTAACCGTCACCATATGGGTGAAATATTCCCGGCGCCACGTAAAACAATAATATATCTACATGTATCTATCTATCTATCTATCATATTAGCATTAATTATCTTTTGTTTTTGTTCTTCATGTTTTCCAACGGGCACATGCATTGTGGTCTATGTGGTTTTCCCTGAATACATTTTACAGTGTTCGATTCAAAATAGTTCACCTTTTATCTGACTTAAATTGCCGACTATGTCATCGTCAAATATTGTTATAACCCTTAACAAGTATTGAACAAATGATGTACAATGTGGTAAACATAGATCACGTCTTCACATTAAACCGGAAAGCTCTATGTAAATCAGTGAAGATAATTTATACATCACTGCAGGTGCTTCTATATATATATGAAAGTTCGTTTGCCTTTAAAACAAGCACAGGATTCTTTCTTCGTACTTGTCATTTTTCTCTTACGCGGTTTAGAATCGTGTATTTTCTATATATTGCACATGTAACAAATATATAAAAAGCAAGAATCGGCACCCATTTGATACGATGTGAAATGATAGTGGAGGTGTATCCGGGTTCTGAGTTCGTGACGGAATCAGGCGAGTTGTCTGGGAACTGCGTAAGTCCACCACATGTACAAAGAGAACCCGGGATGGGCTATGCGTAAGCTTTACGCATATGTAGCGATTGTATGGCCTTAAAGTCACGTAATTTCACCGTCCTAACCCAGGATCCCAGCTGCATTGAAATGAATATTTCTATATTTTCTTTACAAACCTTTGACAGTGAGGCCCACTTTTCCTTTTAAAACACATAAGATACACTAATAGATAACTATAAATTATTTATTTGTATCACAATATATCAAAGGATAAATAAGTTACAAAGTACACTTTATAGTTAACATTCTGAAAATGTCACCGGTTTATCTCGAGTACTTTACAAGATATGAGGATTTGAAAATGGACAATATCGCATTTTCATACCTTTTTTTCAGCAAATCAAAATGCACAACCTTACAATTTCATGAGCGTATATTAACTTAATCAGTTTTGCATAAAATCTGCAATTTGTTTTTTTATATTTTCTACTCTATGTACTACAAGTATTATGAAAAAAGGATAAAAACATTGATTATAAATGTTATTATCTCATATATAAACTCTTAAACTTGACGAAGAATGTTTTAACTTTGATGAAAATTACCAAGTCCAAATGTCCAAGGTCATTTTTCTAAAAAAAAATGTATAAGGATTCATATTTATGTAAAAATTATTTAAAATGGATACTTATAAGGATATTTGAAGGAATTTTGATTGTATGATAAAAACAAAATAAGCTCTGTAACAGAAAAAACGTTTTTACCTCAATCAGGGGCAGATAACTCTTTTTAAAAATGTGAAAAAAATATCAAATAACTTTTAATTTATCACAGAATAGCTTAATATTGTATATTAATTTACTATATGTATTATATTCATTATAAAAACATAAAAATTTGGATTATAAGTGTTATAATCTCAGATATAAACTCTACATAAATACAAAATGTTGTAAAGTGTGGATGATATCAATTCCTGTTCTTTATGTCTCCTTTGTGATAATCCTTCACATTGTCTTATAAACAGGAAACCTGATGATTAGTCATTGTCCTTCATTATTGTAAATACCCAGTTCATGAAGATGGCCAATTGATATCTTGGAAGATGACAAAATGTACGAAATGAAGGCTGAGATTTGCTGGGTCAAACAACCGGTTGAGGTGATATTACGTAATAATTGATCTGTACAGGTAACAGGTGATCGCCCTAAATGACGTTACCCCGTTATATTGAAAATGTTGCAACCTCATTAGGAAGTCAAGTATTAAAGATATTATAGACAATACGTGTTTTCGAGTGCCAGGTATATCGGGAGAATATATAAATGAAAAATATTTTAATGAAGTCTTCAATACATAGTAATTTAAATGAAATAAAACAATTACGTATTAAAAACCTTTCATTTTTCGTAAATGTTAGGTCACGCGATTGGAGTTTCATAGTACCTTAACATAACTTGCAATCTCCCTGTTATATATACAGTGGCGGATTTATAGGGGCGCCCCATTTTTTTTGGTACATGTATGAATAAATCTTCAGATTAGGCACCTAAAATGGGACAGTATTTTGGCTAATATTAAACTTTCACACACGCCCCCCCCCCCCCCCCTTTCGGAAATTCTGGATTCCAAACTGATAGAAACACTAGAAATAGAGAGGATTAAAACCAAATCGTGAAATTAAAATAGGCTCTAAGTCTTATCTCCTTTGCTTAAACGAAAAATAAATCTATATAAATAGCTTATCAACCCCCCCCCCCCAAACTTCCTTTCGCAACTCTAGATCTATCTGCAATTAAAATGTAAGTCTGAAGTTGGAAACAGGGGTCAATGTAAACCAAATGATGAAATCATGCCTTATTTTATCGCTAAATATATAATTCTTGGTATTTATTACATTGAGATGTGTTTTTCTGTATATAATTATACATGTACCTGGAAGTCGCTGAGTCAGAGGAAACTCGTGTAAAACCGTACAGTGTTAATACAAGATCTACAAAACTACAATATACTATATGAAATCGTCAAATGTTTAATTAATGTAAATACCAATAATTATCAATTCGAATGTAATAATCGTTCAAGGTTAGTGTTAACCCACGCGGCCACGGTGTGCTTAAAGATATGTAGATCTATTATCAATGACGAAACGAAACTTTTGATAAATAAAACTTTGTAAATAAAAGCTACGGGATAATTTTTCACAAATAGGATAATCAAAATTACTTCTATACACATTGGTATGGTTATGAGTTCTCTTATTTGAGAACTGTATCATGCACGATTGTTTACTATGTATATCGATATAATCAATGACTCGTTAAAACAACACGGTGGACCGTTTGTTTTGGCAAAGAGAGCAACGGTATCTTTCTATTTTTCATTTCTATTTATATTTTTATAAAAATGGTATCAATTGAATCGGGGGAAAACATACTTATCGCATATTATGAGCCGGTAGAAATAAATCACAAACTGAAAATTTTAGATTTAAAAACTTATGTGTGCCCGTGTCGCCCATCGTTTTCGCTTCATCGATCAGCTGTTTACAGTTAATGGACGTATTTACTTGAAAAACCTTACTTCACTGGATTAAATACAACCGTGAACGCCAACGTCAACGCCAGTGTAGATATCACTTTTATGCTATTTGATTCAAAGCGCGCCATCAATTACCAGGCAAAAAAGAAATCTCGCTGTACCGTCGCGTTATCGTTAAATATTTTAATGATTAAAGCTATTTTCAAATTGTCGTAATTTCTTTATTTCTACTCCAAATGTGATGAAATTTAAGAAGCCACACGAAAACAAAAGAATATTCTAATGATATGATTTTGATGTACATGTTAACACATTTCTCGATAAATTATTGATGTGAAAATTGCACACGACGCATTTTGATCAATTTAAACTTAGTCATTTGCGATGGGCTTCACTACCTTTGATTATTGGTATACCAGTATTTTGTCATAGAGCTAATCAAATCAGACTTTTTAATGGGCACAAAATTTGTTCAGTCTTATGCAATGAAGTCGTTTTGATGTTGACCTGATAGTTTATCTAACTAATAGATTTTTGGTTCACTTTCATAGTTGTCGAAATGCGCATATGGTGCACTAAATTAAAAGGTATATATATTTATTATAACCGCTAGGCCGGTGTCACTGCTGGTGGACTGATAGTTCCCGAGGGCATCATAAGTCTAGTTTTCATTGCTTTTGTACTGACATGAAACATATACTTCACATTTTCAGTCATCAAATTAAGTAAATCACTCTAAAACTAAGGATTATCTCCCTAATGCATAGCTCTGTCCTTAAATAGATTTTTGGTTCACTTTTCGGTCAAATTGGTTTTAACACTGCCCTTCAAATGTTTATATATTTTGAAAATTCCAATCATTTGGCCACGAGCATCACTGAAGAGACATAAGTTTTTAGTCATCAAATTAAGTAAATCACTCTAAAACAAAGGAGTACAGAAGATCACAATTCTGTGTAAGAACACAGATTATGCATTTTTTACGAAAATGGCTCAGTAGTTCCGATTGAGAAATTTTAGCCACATGGAATTCAGCAAGATAACGTAATCCCATTTCAATACTTCAAAATGTGCATTTTTTTTTTTTTTTTTTTTTTTTTTTTTTTTTTGTTCGATTTCTTTTTGTTTTTTTTTTTTTTCTTTCTTTCTTTTTTTCGTGAACGTAAGCGGCCTTGCGGTTAAAAAAGAATTGAGCGGCAAAGATGAAATTCCTTAATATTTAACTGCAAATTCCGTATGTGAAATATGTCATTCATTACACATTGAATATATAATACTTATATGAGTAAAAGAACACACTTGCGCTGAAGTTTGTTCACATTAAGTATATTTAATTTCGTTTAACATGTATGTTTATAAAAGTGGTCTGTGCAGCAGCCATTAACATTTATTTCACAGAATTTCGACACATAAATCGTTGAAGTGTCTATATGATACTTTAGCTCAACCTTTTTAAGATATAACAGTCTGTGCATTTAAACAAACGGATTCCTATTACCATTGAACGTTTTACTGGTTGATCGCAAATGAGGAGGTGTATGTGTGTGTGTGTGTGTGTGTGGGGGGGGGGGGGGAGGATTCGAAATAATTTGATGTCTTTAAATTTTACATACTTTCGTGATCTATAAATACTGAAATATACAGATTGCAACAATAAAATATAATCACTTATAGTTGGTATTAAACTTGTTCATTCATTCACCAATTCTTATTTCCTGTGTTCGAGATAACTAGCAAGTTTTATAAAATAAGCTCCCTGTCACTGTAGGTTTCCTCTTTGTGCTCTGTAGCTCTAGAGGCAGATTCAAGAGATGTACGTTGTATACCTTTTTCACTTTTCAAGTGTCAACTTGTCTAACTTTACACCATTTTACTGAGCTCTGCACTTAAGAGTAATTCTCTTGAAACTGTTTGAATTAATTTCTTAAAAACTGATGTTTACATTCAACTTCCATTCACTTTTCGTTACAACATTGTATTTTATATGCATATTATTATGTCCTCGCCATGAAATGACCGGGGGCATTTTGTGTTTCCCTGTTCCGTCATCATTGAGTTTCCGCTCATTTTCTCTTTGAATGTTTACAGATGTATCAAGGAAAATGCAGGTGAAGCTCGAATATAGGTGTGGTCCAGTAATTTTTGACAGAGTTATTGCCCTTGAACGTAGCAAATGTTTTAAAGATGCCACTTTCCGCTCATTTTCTCTTTGAATCTTTGAAGGACTGATGGATTAAATTGATATTGGGTATAAAGATGTATCAAGTGAAAAGCAAGTCGTTTTAATATGAGTGAGGTCCATTAATTTCTGACCGAGTTATTGCCCTTGAACATAGACAATTTCTAACTTTTCAAATATTACTTCTCTGGTAATATATTTCTGGTAATATATTTCATTAACTTAGCTGCCAGGGGCGTCTGCGTCGCAACGACACATTTTTATATATAGCACATATGTTTATTCTATCAAATGAATTTCATTTATTAGTATAACATATTTTAGATGACATATCATGCAAATATGTATTTTAAAATCTAGAACATAACTAGACATTAACAACATACATATATTGTAAATAGATTCGTTTGTACAGTGTTGTTATTATAATAGTGGTGTGACTTAGTGTCTGTTGTCATGTAACATATGTAACCGTATAGGTAAGTATGATTAAGTAATCTAATCACCATTACTCTGTATAATAACTCAGACAATCACATGGAGTGACTATAAGTAACATAATACATTGAGAGTTCTTATATTTAATCACTTTGAAATGATTAATTTCATATAAAATTCTAGGGAAGGAAAAGCCAGTAACAAATATGTCACAGAAAATTCTGGTTTCTTCAGCATGCTGGAGGCTTATGGGACTATTGTGGCGGACAGTGCTTTTGTCATTAGAAAGAAAATATCACTGACATATCACTTATATCACTGAATCATTCATGAAATATTTAAATTTAAATTCTGTAAACTATAAATATGTATAATGTAAAGGATATTGGAAAGTACATGGTTCAAACAGAAAAAAAATTATAGAAATACATTTTTAATTTCATGTATTAGTAAATTTTAAGTCACTCTGATGTTGATAAGATTGTTTGATTTCTGTAAAATTATATAGAATTATTTTTCTGCCACAATTGGAGTCTTATATATTATAATGTAACCTATATTGTAAAAGTAAACATTCACTGAGTAATGAAAAATTCCTACAAATATTCACATGCCGTTTTTGAGTTTCCTTGCTGATAAGCATCTTTCACTGTATATGCAACCTCACTCACTTAAAGTGCTTTTGTACTGACATGACATATATATACTTAAAATTTTTTGTCATGAAATTATATAAATCACTCTAAAAGTAAGGGGTATCTCCCTCATGCATAGCTCCGTAGACTGTTTCTTTGGTTCACTTTTTCGGTCATTTTAGTTTCAATACTGCTCTTCAAATATTTATATAATATGAGAATTCCAACCATTCGGCCACAAGCATCACCGAAGAGACATGACTGGTCGAAATGCGCATCTGGTGCACAAAATTAAAAGGTATATATGCTCTATATTTATTATAACCACTAGGCCAGTGTCACTGCTGGTGGACTGGTAGTCCCCGAGGGCATCATAAGTCTAGTTTTCAGTGCTATTGTACTGACGGTCTACCTTCAGTGCTATTGTACTGACATGAAATATATACTTAAAATTCCAACCATTCGGCCACGAGCTTCAGTGAAGAGAAATAAGTTGTCGAAATGCGCATCTGGTGCAAAAAAAATTAAAAGGTGTATATGTTCTATATTTATTATCAACAACTTGTAGATCCTCAGATGCCTTACAGTTGTACGTTTTGGTCGGGATTAAGGTAGGACAATCTTAGATATACTGATGATACACACGATCGTGACTACTGATTGACCTCTTGACTCCTGCTTTTACACATACAATAATTGTTTTGTTCTCCAGTGGGCAGAAAATCTGCCCAAGTTTAGAAAAATAGAATTGATAGGCGATTACAATACAAAACGAACGGAATGAATATTTGCAATCTTGCACATTAAAACAAATGATATTTGTTTATGAAAGAACTGCTATAAACAAGTGTAGGACTAGTAGTCTTAACTATCCAATCCTCAGTGTCCAATTCCACAAACTGAGAAAACACTTAAGAATTTTTTACAATTTAATTTATTCCATTATACAATGTATAAAATTCAAATGATTTGTCATTCATAACGACTTTACTTTACATACTTTAGTACTTTATAGAGATAATCATGCACATTACATACTCTTTCATGTTCATACAAGTACATCAAAAGGCAAGACATTTGTTATATAAACTGCATGTACTTGGATGGAGGATCTTCTTGAAGATATCCATACCAACAATTAAGTCTTGTTTTACCAGCTTTGACTTATTGATGTCAAATATCCTACTTTGGTTTGGATAGAATACGAAATACTTCATTTATCTAAAAAAATGATAATTCAAATCTATTTACAGTTCTGAGTACGATGTGTGTGAAACTTTGTTACACTTTACAGGACATTTGTCTGGTAAAGTTTCAGATTTCAATGAATTAATAGTGAAAGTTTTACCTGACAGAGCCAATTTTAATCCCCCCCCCCAAATGTCAGGTGGTCTAGTGGATTTCATAATCACTATGAGTAATGACCGTGACCTACTGATCATAGAAAAAGAAAGTGTTGAAATGACAACACATGCAGCCTACACTGCAGTAAGTTTATAACATATGGTAACCTACTCAAAATATTTTATTTATGATGCATATGATCTGCATTTTGTATAAATCAAATGTACTCTTTTAGTCTAGCCCAGTGAAGTGGACACAGTGTAAAGACATGCTCGCAAGAAACCATGGCAATACCATCCAAAGTGGAGGCTGTAGACACTTCATGCCAGACAGAAATGTCTTTCTTTTTTTTTTTTGCAAGGGTGGATTGTGCAACTCAGCAAACAACAGCTGCAAAGTTTGATGATGGAGGAGGAGGAGATTGCTTTAGATGACTCTAGGAATGACTCTGACTGGACAGTGATTTAGACATGGACTGGACTCCAGACATGGATGATGAATATGAAGATGATGAATAAAAAGATGATAAAGATTATGAAGATGGTAATGAAAATGATGCAGACATGTAAGAAATAATTTTTAAAGATCTGACCCAAAAACAGTTTTGGGTACCTTCATCAAAGGAGTTACATTACTTCTGAAGAAGTCTGTTTAAGCTTTATACACCCTCTTTCATTTCTTAATCTTGAAAAAATGTAATAGAAGCTGTGTTTGTGAAACATAAATGCCCTGATGACAGATTTGTCAGGATATAATCAGTTGTCCTAAAATTAAACTCTACGGTCAAAGTCACAAAGTCAATGTCACAGTTTCAGAAGAAAGGTCTTGTCACAAGGAATGTACATGTGAAACAATAAAGCCCTATTACTCACTGTTCAAAACTTTTGCAGACCAACAGACCCACAGATAAACAGACCCAAAAACCATTTACCCCCAAATCTTCAATTATGGGTGGAATCATACACATGCACATTTAGCCCTTTCAAACAGACTCACCAGAAGCATTGATTGATCTTATTAGCGTCACACAAAATGTGTAAAAAGTGACAAACTGCTTCTGCAGAAGCTTAATCATACAACAACGGTTATGGCATGGCTCAGGGCAAGACTAATGGACACATACAGAGACATACAATGATTCCTACATGCCCCCTCCCACCAAACTCTGTTTGCAGGGCTTTAATGACATCCATTTTTTCGCCATGTCTTTTTATTTCTCTTTAAGATTGACTTGGATTTATTCTTGTTTCAAAGAAATCACAGAGAATGCTTCACATCCATCTGAGGAAAGGAAGTACCTCGTCTTTGAGTCATGCTTAAAAGTGTTACTTCCCATTTGCTTATTTTGTCAATGTTTTTGTCGGGTGATCATAAAGAAATTCAATGGCACCATGATTGTAATTGACTGCATTTGTATAAATGGTTATAAATGGTAGAGATGGTCAAGTCAACCGACCATGAACGGCCTTCCCATAGGGAACTTGTTGGTGGCTGATGGGATCTTCTTTAGTGGTGGAAGCGCAGCAAAGGTCATAAACTGCCTGAGGCACTCTGGTATTGGTACCTTTTCCGAGAGGACTTACAGACGGATTCAGGCATCATACCTTATTCCGGCTGTAAGTCGAGTGTGGTCACGCTTTCAGTCTAGAGCCTTGGAGTCCTGTGAGGGTAAAGTTGGGTGGAGATGCCCGACGCTGCTCTCCTGGACATATTGCAAAGTATGGTAGTTACACAATAATGGATCTGCTAATGGCAATGTTCTAGATGTACAGCTTAACATCCTTTTCATATGTATTCAGTGTTTTTCATAGATGTCACAATTAATGTGCAATACAAACAAGATGTATTTGTGAAACACAAATGTCCAAGAAATAACAAAGTCCATAGAAGACAAAATTTTCAATGTCACACGTTTTAACATGCTCTATCTAGGGGTAAATCAAGGTAAAATTTGCAATAGATGACATAGTAACCCATGCCCTCTCCAGGAGTCAAATGATGTCAAAGGTTAACGGTCTTTGTGACAGATAGACTGAGTCCGAAGTGAGGAATAAATAAATATGTCACACTTTTAAGCACAATTATTGCTCACCTGAGTACTTTGCACATATGATCGGAGATAGTTTTAACCAGAGGCCTACGTATCTTTTTGGTGACCTGTATGGGCACTTAAAAGTAGAGAAAGAATTTACCTGTATACACAAACAGCCTTTTTGTGTCTAGTTTTCTACCCGGTATGCGGGGGAAATACTCTTGGGCATTGACTGAGTTGCAGTTGATGATGATGATGATTATAAGTATGATGAAGATGATGATGACGATGATAATGAAGATTATGTCGACAAAGATAAGGATAATGATCATGATCAAAAAGATGATGATGAGGTAGAGGCCTAATTTAGATTTCAGTACCAACACCTTTGATCTTTAAATCAAGAAAACTGAATTTATGAATAACAATTACTGAAAGTTCTGTAAAAATTGTAATTCATTAAGATATATACCAAAGAATAAAATTCATTGTGTTGGAGTTTGTCATATTTTCAATATTTGAAGATAACTACAATAAGGGCATCTGTATTGTACTATCTCTAATCTTATATTCACTAACACTAAAACCATCTCAGACATCATACATGTAAATGTAGATATATGTAATGATACACACATTGCATGCTAGAGTAATATTAAATATATGTAAATTACAGAACCTTTATTTACATCATAGGTAACTGAGTTAATAAATTCTTACAATATGGAATTGGAAGGCTTAAAAAGATCTTTAGCATTCCTAAAGTCACAAAATATGAAAATAGCAGACATGACAACAGATCGGCAAATGTAAGTCAAAAAAGTATATAAGAGAAGGGGAGCCTACCATTAGGCACTGGTTTGATGTGTGGCATGTTGCCAAATGTATACATCTTTTGCACATTTTATACAATTTCTCATGAAATATTGCATTGTTTTTAAAGAAAGAGATGGGACTGTTTTTGTATTGCCCTTGTTCAAAACTTCTACTTCAAGACATATTAGATTCTTACAGCATTCAGTTTTCTAATATCTATTTATAATGTAAATTAAGAGAATTTTGGTCACCCACACAGACAACACATTTTACTTTGAACTTAGTCACTGATGAATATGATGGTCAAGGCATAGCACTTTTGGTAAGGTCTTGTCTCAAGGAATGCAGATATAGATGTACACATGACCTAATCTTTTAGCTGTGATAAAGCATAAATATTTAACACATGTAATTGTAACATTACTGTCATAAATTATATATACCAATTTTAAGGAATCTACAAGAAGATCTTTGCATTAAACAAGAAAAATGGCTGCAAAATAATGAGCAAATGGGCACATTCCATACCAAACAATCTATACTGGACTGCTGCTACTAGCCAAGGGTATAGGGATGGAGTTGAAGATAAATGGGTATCTATTTCTAACCATGTGTGCAATGTTCATGAGGGACATGGACTTCATTATCCACAATGCCAGCATGATGCTATCATTAGAAAGAAATGGATTAAAGAAGGTACACTACAATTCTTTTCCCTTTTAATATTTTAACTTACCCACTTTCTGTCAATCAAGACCCATGAATGTCAAATGTGATACATTCACATACTTGTAATGCCATAGTCACAAGATACTAATTACATGTACCATCATATTTTACACTATCTGTTAAAATCATATACAACCACTACCATACATGTTTAAATGTACTTTTTTGATGAACCTTGATTATGGGAAATATCTTAAAGTATTTTACATCTCCAGATTCAAAACCACACAAAGAGTTGAAGGCCATTATTATGAACTCTAGGATTATCAAAGATATACGCCAACTATTGTCAGCAGAACAAAATTCACAACTAGAAGCGTAACACAAAGTTGTTTGTCGATTTGCCCCCAGGTTTCTGCATTTCTTTCATGACTCTATCAAAGCAAGGTAACCTAGATGAAGCAAAAATCTCAATGACTCAAAGCATTTAGTACTCGTCTTAAGATTTCACTTTTTACCATAATTTCCTACTGGTATACACTTGTACCCATATATCCATGTACTGACATATGATTGTTTCTCTTTAAAAATTGTTATTGGCAGCAATGCACACCAATGAAAGCAATAAAAAGACAGGGCCAATCTATAGATCGGAATTGCTTTGCAATCTGGCCAGAAACAATATGCCCCTGATCAATAAATCATGGGGCATAAAGCGATTTTTAACACTTCTTTCTTGTCTTTAGAGATATGTATCTATCATTATTCTTTTACTACAGGTTACATTAGTGAAGTAAAAACGAAGAAGTACTGAAGGGTAAACCATATCTCATAGTCCATGGAATAAAGGGGACAATATCGTGTTTAGTGTCATATTCAGACAAATGCGAACCCCAATGAAATCGACATGAGACCAGGTGCCCGGGAGGAGAAAGCGCCCCATGGTTCTATGCAAGACCCGTCGCAAAAGTCCTGCAACAACCTCTAAAGTCGAGAAGGTAAATACATAAATATACACGCATGAACATACGAAGGAGACAAGAACACGAAGTAAAATTTTCCCATTCAAGGCAGGAAATGCTGCCTGCCTGTAATTCCGGTGTCAAAAACGCAGATGAAACTGAAAGGCAGTCATAACGAGAAAAAATGTATACGTACCACAAATCAGGCGGGTCTATGTTGACTTCCTCTTTACTACCACTGCTCGAAATCGAATTTCCATCACTCGACGGTATTAGGAGGTTTCCTACCTAGGAGAATTCGTACCCACGAGAATTCGTACCCAACATAAATGGGTACGAATTCTCTGGATAATTCTCACCCTACATATAACTTAATTATAGACATAGATATATATTTTATCTATGTCTATGTGTAGATCTAACACAGTTTTGTACGACTCGTATAATATTCCATACGAAGATTTTTTTTCATTATATCGGCTGTATAATTAACTAATGGAGAAAAGTGGACTTGTGGTAGTGCATTTGAATGTACATGAATGTGAGTCATAATTATTAACAATAATTATAACTCACATTCCAGTCAGTACATCCATGTACACTAAGCATAATTTGTGCCTACAATATCATACTAGTAGTAAAACTTTGGAATAGGACATGCAAAACGACTCCTAGATTGAAGTAAATAAAGGACTATTTTAGCAACAGCGAGATACACATAGAGTGATTCTTAATTCTTCACAGGCTATCCTATTAACAAATCAACTCACGGAGTGATAGTTATAATGTATACCAATTACGAACAATTGTGAAATCGGACGCCATGCATTTTAGATGATTTTATTATTTTACCCAGTGGAGTTTTAAGTTTTTTGTCATTATTTTACGTTTTTTATACTTTTATCGGCAGAAATGTGTGAATATCCGTGTATTTTATGCAAGAAAGAGGTTCGTGGGCGTCAAGAGGCACTCCAGTGTGAGGTCTGTGAAAAGTGCTACTGACAACATAGGATTTGCAATACTGGTATGTACTGGTAACAAAGTTTACTCAATAACAATCGTTTGTCGCATTTTGACCCAAGGCTTAAGGCGCAATGGTTCAAATCCACACCTATACGCAAGATGCAAACACGGACTTTTCAAATAAATTGATTGGTACTAGATCTTCCAATGAACCTGAGCAGTAACATAACACCTTTTTATCATCAATTTATGCGCTAATTGTATTCAATTGTACGATTATGGATTAAAGAGTACCTTTTTACCTGAGCCCGTTTCCTTTTATTTTCCAGTAATACACAAATGTGCATTCCAATCCATAAGGTTATACCTGACGACAAAAGTACAAGTATTAAAAGCCTTTACATTACAATGATCTAGATGGGGTTGCGGAGATTGCAAATAATTTAGTGTGCTGAAATTCCTTGGCTAGTGAGACTAACAGTAAATTGCAACATGTGTATACCGCAAAATATAACCAAACATTTATCATAAATAGAAAATTTCAAGTATGCAATTATACCAAGGATACTGGATACAGAGTTTATATATATAATACATACTTCTATATTACATATAGGGTACGGATTCTCTGGATAATTTCTACCCAGGGTACAAATTAACCAGAGAATTCGTACCCATTCATTTTGGGTACGAATTCTCCCGGGTACGAAACCTCTATTAATCCACTCGACTCCCCCTCAGGCTCCACAATCAGATGAAGACGAATCTTCGGGCTCAAACTGATATGGAGCCACCACAAATGCAACTTCTCGTCTGACATCCTTATATGGTTATTGTTAAACGTTAAAACGTTAGGAATGCCGAAAAAAGATGACTCGTACAGTGTTCTAAAATATGCTTTCCCTTCGCAGTAGGACCATTCGTACGTCACTTCCGATAATTAGCGCCTCTGACGGCTTTATTTTCCAAGGGCGGTAACTCTTGATCATCGTATTACCTGTATTATTTTCTACCTGTCGTATGCACTAATGCATGTTTTTCGGGACAATGATGATCATTTCCGCACTTTTGACCATTGGTTGGACTTCCAAAATGTAGCCATAACCTGGCTACCTGGCTTTCCATGAATACCGGCTGAAAAGGAAATAATGTATCATTTTAATATTGTAAATTAATTAACCAATATTTGATAGATAGTATTAAATTAAGTTAAATTTCAGCATGAAAAAAAAATCGTTAAAACAGATGAATTCTTATTATTATTATTATTTTTTTTTTTTTTTTTTTTTTTTTGAAAGTAAAAAAGTAAAAAACGAAGAAGTACCGGAGGGTAAAGTTATACTAACAGTACACGACGCCTACCAATAGAAGAACAAAGAGCAAGATGCACAGCTTAACGGCCACAACTGTTCTTACTGTATGAACCATATTATACTTTAAATTGACAGTTGATTTTGTACAATTAGGAAACCAAAACTCTTGATTTTGACATGTTTCTTAAGAATTGCTGTGACGGGTGATGCATGCAAACAAGAGACGCTTACTCTCCCCGAGCACCTGGTCTCTCCTCGGAATTTTTCAGTATTTAGGGGTTCACAACAGTTTCTTTTTGAAACTTACACGATTTTGTTTCTGTCCTTGGACTTTGAGAATGATTAACGGTTTGGTACTTCTTCGATATTGATTATAACGCTGAAGTGATAAATCATTCAGCTTTAATTTAAGTTTTAAATATTGATAAATGCACATACAATGATTTAATAAATGTAGCATACATAAACAAACCAACATAATAAAATGTTCCAGATACGGTTTTTAAAAAATCAATATTTCCAGACAAGAAGTGCAAAAACGTATTAAGGTCGGATCTATGGATGCAAAATGCACTCCTGTGTGTGCGTGTGTGTGTAAGGGGGGAGGGGGGGCACTGTCACGGGTACAGTCCTAATATAATATTCAGTGGTCATAAAAACTGTTTTAGGACATCGCTGGGTACAGATTATATATATCTAGTAATTATACATTTTGTATTTGAAGGGAACCCCCCCCCAAAAAAAAAAAAACCGAACAAAAACAAAAACTACCCCCCCCCCAAAAAAAAACAAACAAACAAAACAAAAACAACAACAAAATAAAAACCAAAACAATTAAAAAACAAAAAACAAAAAACCCCAAAACAATAACACCCCCCCCCCAAAAAAAACAAACAAAAAAATTAATGAAAATCTAAAAGATGATAAAACAACTGAAATGGGCGTATAGATATATTATAACAAATATAGAACATATATACCTTTTAATTTTGTGCACCATATGCGCATTTCGACAACTTAGGTCTCTTCAGTGATCCTCGTGGCCAAATGATTGGAATTCTCAAAATTTATAAAAATATGAAGAGCAGTGTTGAAGCCAAAATGAATGAAAAGTACACCAAAGAATCTATCTAAGGACAGAGCTATGCATGAGGGAGATACTCCTGAAAATAAGTACTACTATTTTTATCACTATACTTTTTATTGTCATCATTATCTTTATTATTAAATGAAGATCAAATTTTCGAAAATAGATTTAATATTAATTTAAGATTGCAACAAACTGTACATGTAATTTCTGGTGTACAAAATTAATGCTGTGATATATAATCTTTGAGTTAAAACATATCATATGATCAGAAAGTAAAACTCCTGCATATAGTTATAGTTATATGTATGCCTACTACATAGAAGTAAAATACGAAGTATTTTGTGCTGTGTCACTTACAAAATGTACCTTTAGACTCTTGAAATCAGAAGTAGCATCCCAATATTTATTGTAGATACTCTTCATGTCATGTAGATGTTGGTTGCCATATCACTCAAATATTATGATTAGGAAATCTAACAGAACTTAGATGCATGCAATACATGCATGTGCAGAGAATGACATTAAGATTTGGCGAAAATGTATAAGAAGATAAAAATCAAAGAATATATGACAGAAACAAATATTTCAATTCTCTGCCTTTCTTGAAACAAAACAAAATATTAATTCTACGAAAGTTCTAATAAACAATTTGTAATTTATTGCTACAAAAACAGAAACTAAAGAATTTAAAAGATTATAGCAGAATGAAATTATTTTATTCTGTTTTCGAATTCAAAACAGAAAACAGAAGACATCTGATAAAGCTGTATAACAGTAATTACCAAGGACCTGCACACAAAAAATGATAATAGTAGAATATACACGGAACGGCATAACAAAAATACTCGATTGTGTTGCGGTTACGATACCGACTTAGGACGGTCAATTGAAGTAACAAACGTCACTCAATTGGTGTGGTTAACCGCTTTACAGGTTATAATATTATATTAATTATATAATTACTTACTTTTCCAACGGTCGACAATATGAACAAGATGAGAAACAATCTGTTTTATAATGTATAACAATATACAAAATAAATGAAGAAAGATAAACCGCAGTACAATCGATGTTATGATTCGTTCACTGTTAATTAGACATAACAGGTAACACACTTCATTACCTATGAGTTGCACAATATTCACGGTGTTGAGCATCATTTCATACATGTCTCTCTTTACATTAGACAAAGCTATGTTTAAAACATTCTCTTACCATACCATGCATGTTTGCTACACCATTATACGTTTATTACATTATTGTTGCAAGGATAATGGATGACAAGAAAAACGATAAAATAGTTGAAATAAAGAATACAAGGCAATTTGTCGGCATATCGAATGTAGGAAATTCTTTGTAGAATATAAGCATGGTATATTTGCCGTGTAAAACCATCATGTAGAGCACAAGTAAGTGTTTTTTACAGTGTCACTATCTTAACATAATATTATACATGTATGTTACATAAACTACTTACGACTTCATGGATAAAACAATCGATCAATGACGGTAACATTTCTCCTTACAGTAATAATTACCGTAGAATTATGTTACACAAAGATTAAATTCGAACGGGATACCGAGTGTTACTAGAACATCTCAACCTTATAAAAAGATGTATTTCTAACAAAGAAACCTGACAACAAAACAAAACAGAAACCAAACAGATAAAAACAATAATAAAAAATCCTAAAATGAATACAAATAAATATATAAAAAAAGAAATATAATAAAAGGAATAAATAAAACACGCACCAATACAAAACAAACAAACGAAACCCCCTCCCTGCGGCGCCGAAATAAAGCTGCAAACAGAACAAAGAAAAGAGTGGAGATTTTAAACGCAGAGCAACAATTCTTAAATAAAACATTAAATGTATGGAGGTCAATCTAGCTGTACCATAATTCACATTGATATCCAAAGGAATTGGTAAAACAGCCTGGCTTTGCTGTTATAGAATAATAATTTAGAATTTATATTTTCATACAACATGCTTATTATCTTATAAATGTTATGTACTAAATAGCACAGTAGAATAATTAACATATAATATGACACTGCAATTAAAATGTTACTTTTTTATTGTTTGATTGATATGTTTTGTCATTTTAGAAATAGTTGAAAAAAACGAAAGAAAAGATAAGGGTTCAGGTGCAGATATAAATTAGTGATATAATAGTTCTAAGTAACACCAATGGCAGACTGACACTTCATTGGCATGCCGACGATATCAATGATTACCTACAAAATCTGCCTTTGCGTAATAAACTTACATAGAGACTAGTGAACCCAGTTCGATAGCAGTTATATATTTGAGTGTGCTTGATTGATTATTCTTTTACATCAAGAATATTTTACTAAAATGGTGACGAAATTTGCATAGAAACTTATACGGAGCAGTGGGGGATCTTTTACGCGCAATTCCTTTCGTTAAACGCAGTCGGGGTTTTTTCGTTTTGTTTTTTGTTTTAGTTTTGTTTTATTATTATTTTTTTTTTCTTTTTTCTTTTTTTCTTTTTTTTTTTTTTTTGTTTTTCTTTTTGTTTTTTGGGGTTTTTTTTTATTTTATTTGTATGGCTTTTTGGGGGTGGGGGGGGGTTGTTATTTTGATTTTGTTTTGTTTAGTTTTCTTTTTCTTTTTTTTTTTTTTTTTTTTTTTTTTTTTTTGGTCTCCTCTGAAACATGACTCGCGTACGCCCACGCCGGGAGTTGATATTTTAACCTTTCGATCACGAATCTAACGCCTCATTCACAAAGCCACAATGGTTTATATTTGAATTAACGTCAGACATATGTTTGGCAGTTGAGATGCATTTAAGGGGCATGGACATATGTTTCTCACAATGTTCATGGTGGTCGCCCTCATTAACTCCCATGGAAAAGAACTATTTCATTTTTCTTTCCCAATGTAAATTTCCCTTATTTGAATGGTGATGTCCCTAGACTCGCATCATATTGTATTTATATATCTCAGTTGGTTCGATGTACCAGGGTCTGCACTATGGTTTGGATATTCATACAACAAATTCACAAATAACTTTGAAACTTTTAACTCCGGATTACAGGTATCACAATAATCTATGTAAATCTATGTAAATTTCTACAGTGATCTTGTGTACAAACTAAGAAGGGTCAAAGGCTCCGATAATTTTATCTCGACGGGTTAAAAATATTGCAATGCCTTTCTCATTGACAGCATGGCCCAAAGATCACCAAAAAGACAGTAAGTCTTGTATTGGGCCTTATATAAATTTTAACGTTACACGATGACTAGTGGTAGGGACTATGTGACGGGCCTTGTTCAAACTGTTTTTCAGAGGAGGCATGGTCCTGTACCTCGTCCCCTCTGCCAGTCGGGACTCTTACAAATCTGCAAATCACGGTTTACTCATGCTGATGTCAATTTATATATTATTTATATATTGGTCTTACTCTGCATTACTATATGTGTTAATGTTTCATGACCTCCCATCCTAAGAATCTTGTGGATCCTTGCTTTCTATGTGGAGGATTATTTATAGATTTTTTATTATATTGCATATTTTTAAGTGGAAAATTGAGCCCGTAACCGGTTGACCACATCAATTCATTGACTACTGGCATATCAATTCACATTTATAAGTCGGTATCGTAACTGCACTTTAATAAAAAGTTTTTGTGATGTTCATATTTCTCTTCATATTATTACATTGTTAACAGTGCACTTCCGTGGTAACCTTTGTTATACGTCTGAGCCAGATGTTGTTATCTTTTCCCTCTGAGTGTATGTATTAGCATACCTGATCAGAGTGAGAGGGCACTACCACCTACTTTCGTAGTTTGCAGGTTATCTCACTCGTTTATATTTCATCATATCCGCCAAACACTATACCAAGGTATGAAATTAAATTATTGCATCGGAAGAAGTGAACAGCTTTAGGTTGACTATATTTCGTTAGAATTAATGTCCGGTGAACAGGGTCTACTATGAGAAAGAAACAAGTATGAAGTTCTACTTAAATCAGGAAAATAAACATCCTACATATAGCATTGTCCAACATGACATTCAAGCTAACTTTAAATCTGCTGTCACCAGGAATGCAATAGCATTCACGCCAAGATGACTTGACCGGACGAGCGGGCGCACTTCGCGTAAATGCAGCTGAAAATCCGCTTTTACAAAATTAATACTAGCATGCGCTAGGTTCATCTGCACGGTCACAAAAGCAGCCTGTACCGTGGTACAAATAGAGAAAAGCATATGGATTTAGTTAAACACAGTGATTGCCGTTGCATGTGCGTGAATTACATGTAATGTTTAAAGCGTCATCCCTTTTTCAAGCCTCGTATAATTGAAAGAAAAACGGAATATGTAAAAGATGAACATGTAGTATAATATTCACATACATGCCAACACACCCGCCATTCGCGGGCCACACCTTCGAACTATTACTGTCATACCGGCGGGACCCGAAAATGAGTTATTGACACCCATGACCCTCGATTAAATATGCTACGCGAGATAACTCTTGCTAGTTTTTAAACATTCAAAATGCTTAATAGTTTATCCGTAGTCTTTCTTCAGTTCGGAAACAAATGGAAAAATATCAGGATCAAATAGTTGTGTAACTGTTATTACATAATTACATGTGTATAAATTTTCATTATAGGTAATGAAATATTACTGAAAAGAAAACATGACGTTTTCAGTTTTGGAGTATTTTCTCTTATATTCACAGAATATGATGTTATGATAAGATGATTACAAATATGTAAAATACGAAAGTAACTGGTGTCACCTGATTATAGCACCAACAACAACGTAACACAGTGGACATTCACGGACCACTGAAATTCAGAGGTGAGACCAGGTGCCTAGAAGGAGTAAGAATTCAAATCCACAGATGAACTATTACAATAAGATAGAACCATCAGATCATTTGTGTTTGGAATAGTTTCAAAAATCATGCAGTCTTCTTCTGAATAAATTTATATCTAAAACAGACTAAAGTTCAATTCAGTATCCCAAAATGTTACTTAAAGATACTATATTTAAAACAGTGCAATAGCAACTCTTAATGAACGCTGTTAAATCCTATTAAAAGACTAACGGTATCTGCACTTCAGAACATCCATGTTGATTAGGAAATTTAATATCTCAAAGTACAGACGGGTGCAGTCCTAACCTTACATGCTAGTGTACTGAAAACCAGTCATAAAGTTTAGTCAAGTTTGCTTTAAAGTAAATTATCCAGTTTTGTATAACACAAAAGAAATGTTTGTTTTATGATAAACATATTTTATGATAAAAATGTTTGAATAGAAAAATATAGTAAATCTTTAGAAACAATTAACAACTTCACCTTATTGATGTTACATATATCTTGAACATTCCGACGGTATTTTATCGGAAGTTTCGACTACCAGGCGGATATCTGGTGATTTTTTTTTTCTTATTCTTAAACATGTTAAGAATTATTATTGTTATTTGTTTTGTTATACAGTACCGTCTAATCTCAACGATTTCATGACCCCTACCACTTAATTAAAATATCTTTTTCCTTATATATACTGATAAACGCGGCGACTTTACAATAGGGGTTTCTATGCCAAATGCTTAAAAAAAAAAGAAACAACTTCAAAACTTATAGGTGTGTGGTCAGTCCAGTCACATGAATTAAAGCGGTATTCATGTACATGTATAAAGAAAGTAAACTAAACTTGAAGTTCACTAAGAGTAAATTTGGAATCAAATTTAGTACTAAACTTGGAATCAAGTTTAGTATTAACTTGACACCAAGATTGCTGCTCTAATGTCGGCAAGTGCACCCAAAATAGTCATAAAGTGAAGTCAGAGTGCACTTTGTGTAAGGTAAGGACTGCACCCAACTGTATGGGAGTATAGCTTATAAAACTGGTCTCATGAAGAAGAACATAAATCTTATGCAAGCCCCTTAATTCGACCAAAACAGGTTTGGTCTGTCTCTTCTATTCAGTCATATAATTTCATTTCAATATCTCAAACACGATCGGTTAACCAGACTAATTGAGGAATGTTTCTATATATTTTTTACTGTCATACAGATATGAGGGTTTTGTTAAAATAAAATAAAAATTGACAAAAAAAAAAACAAACAAACAATCAAAAAACAAAAAACAAACCAAAAACTTAACAAAACCAAAATCAAATCCAACCCCCCCCCCCCCCCCCCCCCCCCCATGTTTGTATAACAGTAGGAACTATAGAAAATTCCATATAATTTAATTAAAAGTTAAGTATGAATACGAAACTCTTAAAAGTACGATTTATTTTAAATGAATACATAATTTCAACGCGTATCAGCTGCTTGCCGTCGACTTCAACAACATGTGCATGTTGATGTTTAGTCATATCAGCAGCCGAGCAGTACTTCAGAAGTCAAAGCGTAATTATTGATTTGTGGAGAAGTTAAATGTACAGTCTTCGAAAGAAGGGTTAGCTATAAATCCTGTGGACATGGAATTTAGTGAAACTGAATCAGTTACGACAGAATTATCCTCTGGTAAGGAAGCCATAGCCACTAGAGTCAGAGGTACTGCGGAATTTGCCATTATGAGGTCTGCGCTTCAACATTACAGTACTGAATAACGGCGAGTTCTGAAGGATTTCCAATGGAAATAGAAGTTAGCGTCTCGCTGATTTCTTTTTTTTTTTTTTGTGACTCGAAACAACTGTAATTGTAGCTGCGCATAGACGCCTTTTTACGGTGGTCACTCATGTCCATAGAAATGAAGTGTCACAGCTCTAATGTGGCTTTGATCACAGCTTGAGTGACAGTAGCTCGTATACAGTGCGCCGTGGTACATTTCATTTCAGAAAATAAAAAAGAGTCTTAGAAGTTAGAAATTGCTTTTTCCCAAACATATATCACTGGTGATGCACAAAAGTATTTCCAGTAATAGTGGGCGTGACCGCAATTAAAAGCTCTTGTGACAGAAATAATATCAATTATATGACCAATTAAAACCGTCGATACAGTTGAAATTTAATTATTGCAGATTAGCATAAACATTGCAAATATGTAGGCGTAACATCTGTGTGACAGATCAACTCATCAAGTATAAAGATGAGCTCCCTTCAATTGATTCAAATTACACCGACGATTTACTAAGTTAATACATATATTTATCATTATACGGTATCTTGAATTTTTAAAATATGATAATACAGTTGCTTTGTATATGAAATCGTTAAGTTTTCTCCTCTGGTATTACTTTCTCAATTGTTACACAAAACGTCATTGGATAAAGATTAAATCTGCACGTTGGAAATGTAGAGAGTTGGACTTCTCGTTTTCGTCATTAATATCTCTTTTTGTGATTTCTTCATTCTTTTTGGTTTTTACTAGATTCCTAAACACACTTTGTATAAACTAAAAGAAGATGTCCATGTATCCGATATTAACTCACCCAATTTCCTAAAATAGTACAAGCATATTAGTGAATTTGTTTTAAAAAATCAAATGGGTTGAATTACATGATTAATCTTGTATCTAAAATTGATTGTTTAGTACTGGTACTTTTCTGAAAACATCCATACTTACATAGTTGAATTGGCAGAATTTCAGTTAGGACAGTGTACACTATAAAACTGTAATATCATCAACAATTTTGTATTTTTATTTCTTTTTCTGTTGAAAGAAAGAGATATAACCCTAAACAATTTTATTTTATCCCATAGTCGAGAACTCAAATTACCCAATAAATTGAAAGAGTTAGCCAGAAATTCAATATACAATTAAAATGTAAGGCATTTTTGAAATAATTTCTTATTTCAATAGGCTGGAGTTTGATAAAGAAACTTTCATTACTTTCTGTTTCCTGAGATATTTGATTTAGAAAAATTCAAATTATTACAGTGACAACATAACAAAGAGACAATCAATTTTCTTAACGAGAAAATATTAAAGCTACAATTTTTTTCTCAATTAGCTTTAATGAAATTTATACAAATACCGCTTTCGCACAACCTTATCACCAAACTATTATCTTAAAATAGAAATATAATGTGTTTTGTGTGAAAGATTTGACTACATAAAACTTTAGATTTGTTTAAAACTCATTAGTAGAATATACCATGTCTTATTTCCCTCAAATATGCATATTCATCAGTGATCAGTTTTTCCTTCAGTATCTGTGATAAAACAGAGATCTTGCAATCGCCATTAATTAAGGCAAAATTCTATTTTGTTTCGTAAATGAATGATGTTTACAAGTATCAATTATACATTTCTATCTACATATTCAACATGATTTCATCACAGGTGACTGATAAATTTTCTTACTCTTTTACATAACACTCTTTTCTATAATGATTTATCTTTTATTTTATTATACTAGAATCGAAATGGCCTTTAAACTGTTCATCATTCTCCTAGTTACCACATTCCTAGGCATCGTGCATTGTAAGTATCTATTTAATATAGAATAGAAAAAATCATAACCAGGTCTTTTAATCAAATCAAACAGGTTAACATTTAATCGTTCTATAACATATGTATTCAAAAATTGTTTCTTTACCAGCTGGGCCTAAAGGAAAACCTGGAATTTGTCCAGACTTCGGTTGTCAAACCAACGGTCAAAAGTACGGGAATGATCACCATTGCCCTGGCGCATTGAAATGCTGTTACAACATATGGTACAGATGCAAAGTTTGGTGGATTCACAAAACAAGCTACTGAGAAGATACTTAGATGATGCATGATTTCCACATAAGAATACCTGTTGTTGAGAACACTGTGATCCATAAGTCTATAGTCACAACAACTACATTAAATGCTCAAAACTTGTTCTCATTTTTATGTCGAAGTTACAACATAATAATTCAGGTCAATATACCAGCAAAGCAATCATTTAATAAGACATCAAACGTTTGCTTTCTCATCGGCAGGACTGTGTTATATTCCATAGTCCAATACCATTATTAACTTAGTTCTTCATACTTTCCGACGAGCACTCCGAAAGAACTTCACACTTTCCGTTACAGCAAATAGTATTTAGTTTTCAACAGGAGCAGTGGAGCTTTCAGTTTTCCTCTGAAGACGTTTGCTAGATATCTGTACACATCAAATGATCATGAATTTGAGTAATTTATATGATGAGATGCACAATGATTTCAGTTCCTGATAAACTTTTCAAGAGTATCACTTACAGTTTTCAGTGCTTCTGTACTATTGAGAAAATCGATTATTATTAATTATTCCATAACTAAGAAATAACTCTATCATGGTAAGCTCTGTCCCGAGATGTCTTTTTACTTTTAAAGTAGTTTGACTTTACTCTTTTTTTAATTTTTTACGCCTTTGCAGTGCTACACTATTAATCCTTGAAGAGACACAGTCAGTTGAGGTTGTAGTTATCATAATCTAATGACTTAAATTAATCAATGCTGTATTTCTTCCCTTGAGAAAAACGGATGGAAACATCCCCAACATACAAAAAAAAATGTGTTATTATTTAAATGCGATTATAATTTTTTCATATGCGCCGTTTCGACCAAAGTCAGTAGAAAGTGGTTCTTAATGATATGTCTTCGAAATTTTCCCAGTGAAATTTTCAGGAAACTTTCCAAGTATTACATCTAAAACTCTAATTTCTCTCGTAAAATTGCCACCACACTCCTAAAACCTCAAATGCATGCGTGCATTCTCTTTCATTTCAAATATCAAATCACATTACGGATTATGTCGATTATGGTTGAATCGAACTGGCACTTGAAGTCAGGGGTGTGCAAAAAAAGTCTCACAAGTTTAAAACCGTCTAAGACCGCCATTTGCATCAGTGCATTCTTCACACCCACCACGCATTGAACAAACCAGGTTATGCAGAAATGTCTCCGGAATGTTCCGCCATAAGTACAACAAAGAATGACGCAAAGCGTCCACTGTAGCAAGGTTGGGGTGAGGGATGGGTTTGGCTCTTGACGTAGACGTCGTTCTATTTCATCACAAACATGTTCAATGCGTGATAAATCCAGTGACATTGCAGACCAGATGAGTCGTTTTTTATTCTTTTCTTGGGTTGAGTTACGCAAGCGTAAAAACAAAGTTCTCTGGTTGGACGGTAAGCCCGAACACGATTGTCACTGTTGCCGCCATGAAAATGGACTGGTCCGTAAAGAGAATTTCCGCCCAATCTCTGTTATCGAAACGACGATGTCTCCTACACCACGCTAACTTCACAACACGGTGACCCAAGGGCAGAACAAGACAGAAAGCAGAAGGGTGTTGGCCTCTTTCAATCTGTTCTTTAAGGTAGGTAGACATATCCGTCGATGCCCAGGGATTCTTCTAGCCGACAAAGAAGTCATTTGTGAATCAATTTTATGTATCGTGCGTACGTATATACGTATCTTGCCGACCTGACGTTACACGTGGGCGTCCTGATCGTAGACGGTCCCGAACGGTGCCACTTTGCTGATATCCTCTTCATAAAGCATTTGCAGTGTTAATATGAACTCTAAACGGCATACAAATTTTGACCTTTGCAACGGATCATCCGCAGCAGTGAAGAATCTTTAACGTGCCATGCATACCACGACACGGGGCCTCGGTTTTACAGTCTCATCCGAAAAACAGGACACCGGCATGACCAGAGCAGGACTCGAACCCCGGTCTCCCGATCAAGAGTCCAGTGCGATACCACTAGGCCACACCGGCTTCCCTTAAGAATAAAGAGCGGTCAAAAATACTTTTAGTGTTTTTTATTTTACTTAATTATACACAGTTTCTTTCCCCGCTTGTATATAATTACATTTCAATTTCGTATACAAAACAGTATAATAAAATGAGACATAAAGTAAAGTAATGATGTGATTATGGTATTTTTTAAAAGTATTTAATATCAGTTCTCTGTATTCATCAATATCACCACGACGTCATATTTTTTTTTTTTTTTTTTTTTTTGTTATCTTCGTCATAATTGGTATAATTAATACACAAAAGGTGAAAGTTTTTAGGGCAAATTGAATTTAGGTTTGTCTTTTTGGCACTGTAACGAGACTGTCAAATTTGCCATTTTGGGACATCTTTTTAACATGGAAGCCATAATCAGAGTTTTTGATAATAACACATTTAAGCTTTTGTAACTTCAATCGTCATAGACATTCAAAGTTATGTGATAGTTTAAGTTAGGTAATTGATGATATCGAGTTAAAATTAGTGAAAAAATCAGTAAATTGTTGTTCGCTTTTGACTTTTTTTCAAGTTGAAATATTAATATAAAATAGTAAGATCCATTGTGTTTGTCCCAACACGAAAAATGTCCACATTTGAATTTAATTAACTGAAAATATTTGTGGAGAAATCAACAGCTTTTTTTCAATTTTCACTATAAAAATCGGTTGCTATAGCAACTTCAGATGCGAATGCGCACAAATTACATTTATTCAAATTATTTTATATATACATTTAGTATAACTAACATTGTTGAATGTCTATGCAGGGACATGTATGATGTTACAATTTTAATTGATAAACTTAGTTTTCGCAAGGTCATTCAATTCAGGGTTAAGGTCATATCTTATTTCAGACTTTAGTTTTATATCTTTTATTAAAAAAATCGTTTATTTGTTATTTAAAATAAATTTTGTTAGAAATATTTATATATTTGTTTAGAAGATGTCGCCATGGTAAACATATTAAATATTATTCTAAAATATATGTGAGTTTCTCCATTTCATTCAAATAGCTTTGTCACAGTTCTAGGATGATGTTCATTAGTTGAAAGGCATTGGTACCCCAAGTCACTTTACATTTACAAAAATTCTAAACATTGAATTAAACAAAAACATGAAACACTCTTGTCGAGAAATTAAATAAAATGTAGATAATAACCGCAGTAAATAACTTAAAATTAACATTACTGCTCTACGTAACATGTATGCAATGCATTGAGATGTCGTTTCCCCTTTCACTTATCTTAAAAGTAATGTATTGCGTAATGCGATAAGTTGATAAATATGTAAGATTATGGGTTTTTTTTCATATCCTCTATTTTTGCATGCCGTTAATAATAGCAAAGGTAATAAAGATAAGAATATAAAAAGGTATTCATGAAAATCCCATTCGTTGTGTTAAGTGCAAATTAAAACATCAATCAGTGACAGAATATTTAAACGCAATGAAGGTAAACTGTCCAGAGTAATGTCATTGAAATGTTTGACATACCCTGTGGTAACTGTGTTTACCACAAATTCATTTTTGCTACATGAACTTAAAATGGAAAGTTTAGACGAAGAATAAATTACAAAATTGACGGTGAGATGAACAAGTACAGTGCTAATAACAATCTAGGGTTTTTCATCGTTAATTTCTACGGAATGGAAAGCGTTGGAGTAAAATACGAAAGTAACTAAATAAAACCATCAAAATGTTATCTTTAGTGTTAAGTGAACATTAATTCGTGCACATGTAATAATTTAAAAGTTGTATATATACCAGCTGGTCATATCGTTACTGGTGACGTAAATTGTATTTCTGATAAAAGTTTACTTTAACTTTTTCGAAAAGGACCTAAATATAGGTAACCGTCCAGGATAGATTTCAACAAGCAAATTTAAAGAATAGTGGTCCCCCGCTCTCGGGGTTCTATCAGTAAGGGTGCAGTGATTTGTGACATATTTGGATAGTTGTGCATGTCCACAGACACACATGCTAAATATGAAGGCCCTACGTCTTACGGTGCAAAAAGTAACATTGAAGTAGGTCAAAGTTCACATGATAAAAACAAATTGTGGTACCAACGGAAAGGTATTGCAATTAGGGACACACATGCCAAATATCAAGGTCCTACGTCTTACGGTTTAAAAGTTATGACCAAGGTTAAAGTTTTTTGTGGCAGATGGACGGATGGATGGACAGACGAATGAGAATTAATGTTCCCAAGCTTTCGCGAAAAGCATGGTGTATTAGAAAAAGCATATGGTATTGGTATTACTAAGACCCCAACCCCCATATACAGTATTTTTACTGCAAGCAATTTCCCAGCATTTAACGTCCATTCTTAACAAATCCAAGCGATATATAACTCGAATACATACCGAACCTTTCTGCAATATCACTCTTACGTTAACTCTAACGTAGTAGCTGTATTTTCTACTTTTGAGACGACCTCTCGTCTTTGCACGCTATCGTGAGATTCTAAAAATCATCGACATCTGTATAAACAACTGTACAGAAAATCCTTATTTAAAATACTAGCCAAATATACTGTCAGATCAGTTAATTGAAAAGAAAATGGCCGATTTACACACAAATATGTTTTCGTATCCGCTGATAAAGCAGACGATAATATATTTGTTTGAAAACTATACTATATTAATGTACTTCAAACTGAATTAAACTTTGCCAAACATATGTTGAAACCACAGTGTCAATAGACAACAACTTGCACAACCACCGCATCGCTATCATTTCATAATTAACATTGATAAATATGATCTTTCAACCATGTATCCCTAAATTACATGAAAATCCATAGAAATCACGTTTTATAGATAATTCTTGTAATTGCACTACAATCAAATATTTTTATAATGTGTTATATGTTCTAGTATATTATTTATATTCATGTATTGTATAGTTCCATGGTTACTTCTGCCACATAACTGAGCCAGTAACTCCTCCTTTTTCTTTTTTGTCACTGTTCCACCACTGTACTTTCTAAACATATTAAGTCCACTGTAAGGGCTATCAAAGATCATATTATTAAGTAATATTTAATAGTATTTAATATTACTATAATGTCTGGTCTATAAAAAATCTCTAGCGAAGTTATAGAAAAGCTCATTTTACGTAATTTCCAACTAATTCAAATCTATCCATTTGATTTTTCTACTTTATATACCTCTCTTCTATTTACGATTTTTTCTACGATTTATTAAAAGTAAGTTGTTGTCTCTTATACGTTGGTGTTTCATAAGAAAATTTAAACATGTCCGTACTACTGAGAACTCTGGATTCTTTTCGATCAAACAATATACTCCATATAAATACTGGACTTATGCTGAATTAAGTGAAGCCATAGAGTTTTTGATGGATAATATTTCACGGCAAGGTTTTTATCGGTAAATAGTTTCGATTCCTATGCATACCACTTATAGCAGATGTATTTCTATATTGTCATGAGAGGGATTTTATGCACTCTATCAAAAAAATCTAACCCTTTTGATCCGATTGATAAAATGAATGATACATCTAGATATCCTGATGACATTTTAGTTATCGATAACCCTAAGTTTGAAAGATATATACCTGAGATATACTCATCTGAACTTCAATGACAGAAAGCTATTATTTTTGAAACGGAAACGCCTTTCTTAGATTTAAACATTAAAATAATTAACAATAAAATCCATTCTAATATTTACGATAAACGGGACGATTTTGGATATATATATATATATATATATATATATATATATATATATATGTGTGTGTGTGTGTGTGTGTGTGTGTGTGTGTGTGTGTGTGTGTGTGTGTGTGTGTGTATGTGTGTGTAGTATGTGTGTGTAGGTGGGGGTGTGGGTGTAGGTAGGTGTGGGTGTGTAATGGTTCCATTTGCTAGGGGCTGATGTTTTGGACTTTCATACACATAAAAATTGACAAATTACTTTGAAACTTTTAAATCAGGATAACAGATATCACAAACTTAGAGAAACATTTGGCAAATTCTGTAGATCATACATGTATTCAGAACTTTTCCCTCAATTCGGAAATATCGCTTATCAACAATGTATCCAATTTCCCATCCCAGTTTCTACAGTGATCTTGTATACAAACTTAAGAGGTCAAAGGTTCCTACTACGTTTTTTCGCCGGGTTCCGAAATAATGAAACGCCTTCGTCATTAACAGTATGACCTGGAGATCATCAAAAAGACTGTAATTCTTGTTCAACTTTGCACGCTGACTAACAGGGCGGTGGGGACTAAATGACGGGCCTTGATGAAAACTCCTTCAGAGGAGACATGGTCCTGAACCTCGCCCCCGCTGATTGCTAGTTGGGACTCATACGGGTCATGGATCTGATTTCGCTTCATACCAGTAGAGCACTGTTTCCTTATTTTGATGTTGTTTGATATGTTTTGATACCATCCTGTTTTCCTGCATTACCATACGTGGTTATATATATTGTTATGACCTCTCATCTTGAGACACTGGTTGATCCTTGATCTCTAAATGGAGGAATACCTACATGTATATTAATGTCTGTTCTTTAATTATTCTGTTGTTGCAGTGACCGTAATTCGGCTAACCACACCAATTTATTGATTATTGTCATATCAAATGACCACCATAAGTCGGTATACCATAATTGAATATTTCCTTTCGAATTTTTCTAATCGAATTATGTCCTTAGGTGTTTTATTCATATCATTACAATAATGCAAATTACGAAAGTAACTGGTGTCACATGACAATGGCACTAACAAAAATGTACCACAGTGGACATTCACGGACCCCTGAAATTCAGAGGTGAGACCAGGTGCCCGGAAGGAGTGAGCGCCCCTGTTTGACTAGCCAAACCCGCCGCAAATGTCCTTAACACAGACGAAACAACAATAATTCAACACTGTATAATATATAAATGAATGTGAACAAACACTGTATAGAAAGTGTCAAAGCCACATAACATCAGGAAAAAGGTATGATAAGTCAAAACCTCCGCGGGGAACTTTTTTACGAGCTCCACACTGCAAAGGGAATAAGTGTGACATTCATGCAAAATACGAAAGTAATTGGTGTCACATGACTATGGCACTAACAACAATGTACCACAGTGGACATTCACGGACCCCTGAAATTTAGAGGTGAGACCAGGTGCCCGGGAGGAGTGAGCAATAAATACAGTACATTCCCGTGGTGACGACTGTCATACGGCTGAGTCAGTAACTTCTCTTTCTTACTATGACTTGTTACAGCTCTCTTAATACTGAATTCGTAGATTTGTAATGTTTTGTTGAAAATGAAAGAGGGTAAAAAAATTCCTATGAACTATCCTATTTTCATTTTTTATGTAATAGTCAACCCTCATCCTGCCCATTTCTTCATAATATTGATGATGTATTTGTTTCATTTAAAAACAATCGCTAGCTCTTGGAAAGTATGCAACGTTACAAAAAAGCTAGTACAGACGCTTGTTATTCATTCTGACAAATTTCCAATGTAAATTATCCATTCGGCATATTTGTATTATCTACTTATCTAACTCATTTATAATGATGGAACGATGTTTAATGTTACAGTAAATATAGAACATATATACCTTTTAATTTAGTGCACCATATGCGCATTTCGACAACTTATGTCTCTTCAGTGATGCTGGTGGCCAAATGATTGGAATTCTCAAAATATATAAATATTTGAAGAGCAGTGTTGAAACCAAAATGACCGAAAAGTGAACCAGAGAATCTATCTAAAGACAGAGCTATGCATGAGGGAGATACTCCTTAGTTTTAGAGTGATTTATTTAATTTGATGATTGAAAATTTGAAGTATATAATTCATGTCAGTACAAAAGTACTGAAAACTAGACTCATGATGCCCTCGGGAACTATCAGTCCACCAGCAGTGTCACCGGCCTAGTGGTTGTAATAAATATAGAACATATATACCTATTAATTTAGTGACCATATGCGCATTTTGACAGCTTATGTCTCTTCAGAGGATAAACAAACTTATCTATCGTCAGACTAGTCTCCGGGAAATGAACAATGTCAAGCAAATTCGATGACATTTGTTTCCATTTTAAAATTCGAAAGTGATAATATTTATTCAGGCACCGCAGCAGTTGACTAAATAATAATCCTGTTGCTTTCATGATCTTTTTTTTTTTTTTTTTGTATAAGATGGAGATGGAGGAAAGAATTAAATAATTAAGAGGAAAAGGCAGGGTAAGATTCAGATACAATTATTGTAAATATGTGGGTGCTCTGGACTTTTTCATAGCATCATCATTGTAACCGTTGGCAACCTGAGTAACCATCACCTTACGAAATCATGCGTTTTAATAATTGAAATACATTACATGGGATCATGGTAAAGACTGTAAGTCCACTACGACATTATGCAGACTTCCCCCCACCGCCCTGCACTTGGATTTACAGAGCGTTGGAATATCTATGACTGATCTTGTTTAATTTTTCAGAAGATATAAGGTCCTAAATCTCGTCCTTTCTTATTATTAGTCAGGACTCCTACAAATAAGAGACCTTAAAGATGGCCTCTCACCATAAAAGCCGAGATGATTCGAAAAAGTTTTAAGGAGCGAGGTGGACCTTGCTCCGGTATATTTTATAAATACTAAATGAGCATCTGACCCAAATGCTCTGCACCTACTGTCCACGCAGCTCACTTCGGAAATCGGAAAATCGCGACTTTTTTCTATTGTAGCATTGACATTGATAAAAAAGAATACTACCATTCACTTATTTGAGTATTCTCGTAACTAAGTTCATAAGATAAACGTACTCAAGTGCAACCATTTGCCTACTGTCAACTTATATCACTTCTGATTGGGGATTCTCCATTTTAATTTTATCATGATGCATATGACGTCGCATTTGGAAGATTCCATCTTGATATTGTAATAGGGATATTTTCGGATTTAAGGGTTAAGTACATATTTGAAAGATTGAAATGGCCATGTTAAATCACAAATAATTGACTTTACGGTAATTATTTTTATCCTCGTCCCCTACGACTGTTAGTCGGGACTCCTATTGATCAGGGATCTATGCTCGCTTACAGACGGGAACAGCATGGTTTACTTATGTTGATGTCGCGTTGCATATTTTTGATGACAACATATTTTTCTGTAAACGTTTCGTGTGTAATAAAATTTCAATGACCTTTTTGAGAAACCTGTTGATCCTTGTTCTCAATATGGATTATTATTTATAAATTTTTAAATGTGTGTCCTTTGATAGTGCTGGTTTTGCGGTGAGTAGAAAAGTGGGCGTCAGTAAACCGTACTCAATCGACCGTTCTTAGTCGGTATCGCACTGAACTGCAGCACAATCGAATATTTTTGTAATGTCAATTTTCCTTGTATATTCTACTATAATCATTTTTGATGTGCATGTCCCCGGTGATTTGTGCCATGCTCTTAATGATTGGAAATACGAGATTTTAAGAATTGTCGATATCCGTATTAAGAACGTTAACTTTACGGAAAATCCGCATTTATTTCAACAGCCTAATACATTGACGGCAAATTCTATTAAAAAGAAGATAGCTGACTTACATGCTAAATATGTCTTTGTTCCTGCTGATAAAGCAGGTAATAACATAATAGTTGTTTGAAAACTATATTATGTTGAAGTACTTAAAAACGAACTAAACTCCACTCGTACATATGTGGAAAGCCCTACCTCAAAAGACAGCACCTTGCACGATCACCTCATGACCATGTCCGACTTCAAAATTAAAACTGATAAATCTGATCTGCCAACCATATAATGGCTCCCAAAACTACATAAATGTCCATATAAATCACGTTTCATATCTACTGCTAGCCACTGCTCTACTACGGTACTATCGAAGCATATTACGTCTGCTCTAACTGCTATAAAAGATCATATTATCAAATACTGTGATGTCGCATTTCATAACACTAACATCAATTACTTTTGGTCGATTAAAAATTTTCACGAAGTTATAGACAAACTTCTTTCGCTAAATTTCAAAGCGACTCAAATTTCTACATTTGATTTTTCTACACTTTATACATCTCTGCCTCATGATTTGATTAAAAGCAAGTTGCTGTCTCTTATACAATGGTGTTTTCACAGAGAATCTAAAACGTACATATGTACTTCCAATAACTCCGGATTCTTTTCCAACAAACAATATACTTCATATAAACACTGGACTTGCAAGGAATTATGTAAAGCACTAGATTTTCTTATGAATAATATTTTTGTGCAATTTGATGGCAAGATATATCAACAAATAGATGAAATTCCTATGGGTACTAACTGCGCGCCTCTGATAGCAGATTTATTTCTTTATTGTTATGAGAGGGATTTTATAGTTTCTATTCAAAAATCAAAACGTTTTGACCTCATTGACAAATTATACTACTTGCAGATATCTGGATGACATTTTCGTTATCGACAACCCTGAATTCGAACAATTTATATCAGAAACATATCCACCAGAGCTCACATTGAATAAAGCTAATACTTGAGATAAATCTACACCTTTCTTAGATTTAAACATCAAAATTATCAACCACCTAATATATACTAATATTTATGATAAATGTGAGGATTTTGGATTTCCTATTGTAAATTTCCCTTACTTGGATGGCGATGTACCTCGACTCCCATCATATGGTATCTATATATCTCAATTAGTTCGATTTGTCAGAGGCTGCACCGATGTTTTGGACTTTCATAAATGAAATTTACAAATTACTACTAAACTTTTAACTCAGGGTTACAGATATCACAAGCTAAGAAAAACATTCGGCAAATTCTTCAGATCTTATTCAGAACTTCTATCTAAATTTGGAAATATTTCTTTTCAACAGTATGTATCCAATGGAATTTCCCATCTTAATTTTTACGGTGATCTCGTATATAAACTAAGGATAGTAAAAGGCTCCGATAACGTTATTTTATCATGTAATAAAATAGTCAAACGTCTTCTAAATAGACAATATGATATTGAGATCATCAAAAAGACTATAGGTCTTGTATTTGGCCCCTCTACAGCCTTATGCAGACTTTTACTTGAAAGTTGCACACTGACTTACAGGGCGGTGGGAACTATATGACGGGCTTTGTCCAAACCTCTTTCAGAGGAGACATGGTCCTGAACCTCGTCCCCTCTGATTGTTAGTCGGGACTCCTACAGATCTAGGGTCTTAGTTCGCTTTCAGACTGGCACATCACGGTTTATCATGTTGATGTCGCATATATTTTTATACCATTATGTGTTTTACAATATCTTACGTGTTTATATTTTATGACATCTCAATATGCGATACCTATTGACCCTTCTTTACATGGAGGATTATTTATAAATTTTTTAATGTACGTCGTTTGATTGGTCTGCTGTTACGGTGAGTGGAAAGGTGGGCCCGTAAACCGGTTAACCACACCATTTGTTTGGCTTTTGTCAAATTAAATGACCGTCCTAAGTCGGTATCGTAATTGCACTACAATCAAATATTTTTGTAATATGTAAAGATGATGGATAAATCCAAAGCACAAGTCCAAAAATCATAAAACCAGAGGACATACAAAATCAGTGAAAATGAAAAACAAATGAAAAATAACAAAATATGTCTACTTGAAGAGCATATGTGAACCCCTGTGATGGAGTCAGATCAGGTGCCCGGGGAGTGTGAGCATCTCCTGCTTGCTAGCAACACCCGTCACATATACCCAGTAGAAAGTGTCAGATCGTGTAAATTCCATATGTATTTATATATGGAGAAGTCGAAGTAGGTAACCTTCTAGTATAGAAGGTGTCAAATCTGTGTAAAATGATCGGAATCGGTCTCAGTCCAGAATATCATTTAAAAGTCTGGATAACGAGATATCATATGGAGTAATAAGAGTCTCGTAACGACCATAGAATTTCCTCAGTGACGTTGCTAGTCTAGCACATATATAACCCTGGTTGAGCAGCTTAACTTAAAGTCGCCTAGCCCTCAGAACAAAGTCACTGTAATTTGAACATGCTCTGGAATAACGTATTAACTGAGATATGAATACGCCGTATGCGGGCGATGATAGAATGTTGCTACTTATGAAAGGAAAGTTTGTGATAGCGAAATTGAAATCGTCACGTTTGTCATAGAGTGAGGTGTTCAATTGACCATTAATGTCGAAAGACAACATAATATCTAAATACGAAGTAGAATTACTACTTTCTGTGGTTTCTTTGACCTCAAGTTCACTTGGATAGATGATGCTAAGGTAATCCGCGAATGAAGGATTATTAATTGAAAGCAAGTCATCTATATATCTGTAAGTAAAATTGAAGCCAAGAGCCAATTGTTTTTTTCCTTGCGAAAGCAAAGACTGAGTGAATTCAGCTTCGTATGAGTAAAGGAATATGTCAGCCAGAAGCGGAGCACAGTTAGTGCCCATTGGAATGCCGACAATTTGTTGAAAAACCTTACCTCCAAACACCACAAAAATATTATCGATAAGAAAGTTCAACATCTGGATGACAGCTGTTTCAGTGTATTTATTTTTGGAATCAGAATTTTCCCTAACAAAGTAAGTTTTATCGTGGCCTATTACTATATATTTGAATTTGCGGCTTCCGTTTTTACTAGTAAATGCATTTTGAATAATTTCCGCTAATCTGTCTTTTAATTTCCGATGAGGGATCGTTGTGTAAAGAGTCGAAAAGTCAAAAGACTTGATAGAGTGAATTTTAATAAAACTTTTTGATTTTAGATTTTCTAACAACTCTTTTGAATTTTTAAGGATCCACATTTGATTAATTCCACTTCTGGAATATACTGTTTCGCAATATCTATGAAGGCCAGATTTAATTTCTGATAATATTTTTGTGAGTAGCATCGATACAGATTTTGTGGAACACTTCGAGGAACCAGCGATAAAGCGTTGTTTGTAAGGATTTTTGTGCATTTTTGGAATGCAGTACAAATATGGAAGTTCTAAATTTAATTTATTTGAGTCAATACCAAACGTATTGAGGACAGATTTATGATTCTCGAGTACTTCCGAAACCGAAAAGTTCGTGAGAGTATAAGTAGGATTTCCTGGAGCTGAATTTAATCCTAATTCTTTCACTAGGCTGTCAAAGTAATATTTCTTACAAGTAAATGTATAATTATTGGATGTTTTATCTGCTGGTGTAATGATATAATATTCTTGGAGGAAGGTAAGTTCTCTGACAACATCAGGATCTTTAAAAATAGATTCGGATCTGGTGTTTACAGAACATTGTAATTTTTTAATTTTTGATCTTAGCAGTACTGCAATAGATTTTATCCATTCCGAAAGAGTGTCGATCTGTACTTCCTCTCTTTTTGCCCATCGTGTGGCATATTCCTCGCAGCAGTTCATAATATTCTCAAAATTTTGGCTCCATGTGAATGATCTGGGTTCTCTGTATTTTGGACCTTTAAGTAAAAGTTCTCTTAATTTAGTGTTTTTAACAATATCGAGATCACCAGTAACGACATGGCCACAAGGAGAATATACAAAATTAGATGAGGAACATGCACACGATTGAGGATGGCATGCAGAGTTGCTAAGATCGAGACACTGTAGAAACCCTTTGTAATTATGAATTTTGGATGCAACTGATGGCGTGTAGCTATAGGAAATACATGGCGGATCTTTGTTTTTGAAATATGGAGGTATTTTCTCTAAAACAGACTTATGATTTAAAATTTGGCCAAAATTTAAATAATCAATGCCTTTATTTGCAAATTTAATTTTGATGAAAGGGCGATTAGATTTTTCCATAGAAATATCTGACTTGACGGGACGAAAAAGTCTAGTGGTCGATATGTCCATAATAATGCCATCTAGTCTATACTCTGCAGAGCTTATATCAGTAAATATACGGTGTATGGACGATACGTACATGTACAACTCGTGTAATTTTCTCTGAAATAGAATAAAGTTTTGTACGAATGTGATGAAGGCCCAAAGGTTTATTTATAAATGGCAAAAGAGCATCAAAGGAAATATTATGTATTTCAGGTTTGTTGTATTTGCGTGTACCATGACTTCGATGCCTCCTCTGGCTTTTGTTGAATAAACCGAGTACGTTAACTGATTGACACGCAGGACTAGTAAGGTTACCAATACTACTAATATTGTCATTGCATCCATAGGGCGAAGCAGTGCCGAGACGTCTTATCCAGTATTCTTCTCTTTTCCGACGAAAAGGAGTGCTCAAATTGGCATTGTTTGTGGGGTGATATATTTTTTCTATAATTCTAATTTTCATTGAGAGAATAGAGTGGTCAGGCTGGTTGAAGTGGCGATAGAGTAATTGGTTTCCGCCACAATTTATTTTGGACCTGTGACCTGATACTCTTGTACGGAGTTGTCCCTTTGTCTCTCCAACATATATTAACCCACAGAGTGAACACTCAATACCGTATACAATATTTGAACTTATCATGTTATATGTTCTAGTATATTATTTATATTCATGTATTGTATAGCTCCATGGCGACTTCTGCCTCATAACTGAGCCAGTAACTCCTCTTTTTTCTTTCATACAGCTTAATCAGATGTTTGTTTTCTCTTTTATATTCACTTTGTCACTTATTTATTTATTTCTTCGGCACATAATGCATCTTACTAAAAAAAAAAGGGGGGGGCGGCAGTTGGGGGTTGATTCAATCCCTAAGTCGAAAAAACATTTTAATGGAAACTTTTTATTTAAATGGAATTTCCGTTTTCTGTCATATTTTTTATGAAAATTTAGAAAAGATTTCTTGTATAAATCTCTGTAAAAATATTAGTAAATAATAATAATAATAATAATAAAGTATAATAGAAAAAATTATTAATCAGTTCTGACTAAGAAACCTCTGCCAAATGACTTATTGTACCGATAGTACCATACCTTTACTCTTTTACAAGTAGCTGGAAAAAAGTCGACATTGGATTGTTAGAATTACATTCAATGGTCTTTTTTAAATAAAGATAATAATAATAATAATAATAATAATAATAAATAGATAAATAAATAAATAAATAAATGATAACAAAATTTCTAATAAGAAATTATAAGGCCCTTTCCGAGTTTCGTATCTTTAGTTATGAAATCTTAAATTCAAGTAGAATTGTTTGTCTGTAGCTATAAGGGCGTGATTTGAACAACATTTTAAAGGATATTTAAAGCAAAAGGATTACAAGTGAACAAACCAAAGGGAAACAGTGATATCTAATCAATTCTTAAAAGAAAACCAAATTAACACATCGAATTATAATATAAATTAAATTCTATAACTGAATTAAACGTCAACATTTGTCCATTTTGTTTTTTCTAAAACAATTTAAGTAATGCTTTTAAATAGTGTTTATATCACATTTACTGTGTACCAAAAGTAAAACAAAAAGTCATTGAATCATCCCGTCTTACCATCTTTCTTGTGATGAACGTCCGGCGACACTTGCTTCTGATATTATATAACCAGTATATTGCAATTACAGTTGTACTTCATTTTTAAAGGATAATGTATGCCATTTAATATTTAATCTGGATTTACGCAATCTCATGTCGATTGTTAGATAGTAGGCCTAGGGTCACCTCAGAAAAGCGACTGTTGTTTTCATGAAGATTCCTTCCAACTGAAAATATACTAACTTTACCTTTTCCAATATTAGACTCGTCCAAGAATGACGTCACAGGTAAACACGGGAGGTAATTCACCATTACCGGACGACATAAAATACATGGGGAATCCCCTATCAAAAGTGATTTTAGCTAACGGTAGGGGAATGGTTGCACTTTGAAATGTTTGACTTGTATATTTAGTTACGAGAATACTCAATTAATTGAAGGGCCATATTCATTTTTATTAATTTTAATGCTACAATAGAAAAAATTGCGATTTTCCGATTTCCGAAGTGAGCTGCGCGGACAGTACACCTACAGGGACGGTGAACATAGCTGTATAAAACATTATGTTTCCTCACTATGCACAGTGCATTTATATTTAACATTTGCAGCCCTAGACGCATTAATTTATTTACATTTTTCATATTCATTTAATTCCTTTATGACACGTTAGGTATGTGTTTGTATTATACAATACGGATGCAAGTCTATATGTATACAGTAAAATGCATATGTTATAACATTTCAGAACATTCCTCCAGAGTGTATAGAGACAGGGGGCTTTTTCAGGATAACCATTCCCACTTCTTGCCTTATCCTTTAATCCTTTATAATTAATATATGTTTTAAAAACCTTTTTTTACTCTAACAAATCCCTTTTTGCAACTATCTAAGACATCTTGTGCAAAAAAGGGGTTTGGTCGGCCTGTCTGTCTGAATATGCTTCCGTAATTCCGCAGTGCCTGATAGCATTCAGCAGAATTGTGTTACAGTTACCAAACTTCAACAGTAAGTCCCTAAGCGTCATTGTGTGATCCCTGGGTAGGACATTCACAGTTTGCTTTATTTGCCGCTGGGGCATTCGTGCTCCTAAGACGCAAATTGTTTAGTTCAAATTTTACTAGTTCTTGTCTATTTTAACAACACACTAGTCCGTCAATAATAACATAATGGCCTATGATATATTTGTAATTTGCAAAAATGATAATAGTCATTCATGCAGGTTTTAATTTCCCGAATAAGAAATGTCATAGGACAATGAATTATGACAAAAGTGTCGTATAGTTTTCCGTTTCCGTACTATTTTTGCTTGTTTGTTTGTACTTAAAATAAAATTAAAAATAGAATAAAATAAAATAAAACCTTTGTGAATCCAGACGCCAGAAGAGGAGGTAGGGTCCTTTGGACGGAATACCCTACCTTTTCGGAAATTTCACTCACAGTGTCATTTTCGTACAAAGGGCGCTACGCTGCTCTTCGCTTTTCCCTTTGTTATCGGCTAGAAGCTGTTTTACAAGATTCTTGTAAAACTGGGAAAATTCCATTTTATGGTAAAAGCGATTTACATGGTGTACCAAATGTAAAAGCCTTTTTATTAGAAGGTTAATTGATGTTTAAAATCTGTTTAAGAACGAGCTTCGAGTCTATAACAGAGGGGGAAAGCAGATAGTAGGGTAGCGCCCTCTGTATGAGAAATTGCCCTTTTGCATGGCACACATCTTTCCCCTTTTCTCATAGTTTAGACACTGCATTGCTTTGTCTAATATGTCTGTATTGGTGTGTGGTTATATGAAACGAAAGGGCCGGGACAAACTTGTTAAAAATACCACCTTCCAAATCGAAAAAAGTAATTAATCTGGAAAGTTTTTCGCACTTGCGACGCATTGAACGAACCAGGATATGCAGAAATGCCTGTAGAATGTCATAGGCGCAGTGAAGAGGAATGCAAAGCATCCAACGTAGCAGGGGGTTTGGCTGTTGACGTAGACGTCATCACAAACATGTTCTGTAGGCGATAAAGTCGGTGACATTGCAGGCAAATGTGGTAAATTCACGTTTTGCTGCTGTAGATAGTCACTAACAACGCGTTGGTGTGCGGTCGTGCGTTGTCCTAGTATAGAATTAATATTATTGTGAATGAATGGTGTAGGGGTACCGTCTCATCACAGTAACGTAGGCTGGTTAAACTGCCCTCCTCTCGCACAAAAAGAGTCCTACCATGTGTTGTTATTCCACCCAAGACCATTACGCTAACTCCACCTAATGCTTTGCTGATAAAGCATTTACAGCGTTAATATGAACTCAAAACTGTCTTGCCACATTGCTTTTATGACGTCCGAGCTTCCAGCATCCCCATTTCACGCAATCGATCATTTTCAAGCATGCTAAGTATATTTCAATCAAAATGTTATTCCGAAAACCAGTGTTTTTCTGTTTCAATACATTGGATACTGTCAATAAATGCAAGAAAATCGAATCAATCGGTTTCTAACTATGTGACGCTTTAGGTTATAAACTCCAAAAAGCATGCTGTGGCCATCAAGGCGAATCGTACGCGATATATCTCAAATTAAATACTCAAACACGCATTTAGTATATTACACTATTTATTTAAGAATAATGTCCGATCAAACAACATGTCTTATATTTATTTAACTTTTAAGTATACACTTTTTGCCTCTAGCTATAGTGTAACCTCTGAACTCGACTAACGTCTTGATCTTTCTTTGTATGTCCACGCCATGAAATGGAAGAGGGCATATAATGCCTGTCCCGCCATTCCGTCCTTCCGTCATCATTGAGTTTCCACTCATTTTTTTTAAGGTTTGATGGATTGAATGGATATTGGGAATATAGATGTGTCAAAGAAAAAAGCAGGTCACGTTCGAATATGGGTGTGTTCTGGTAATTTTTGACACAGTTATCGGTCTTGAACATAGAAAACTTCTTAAAATGACAGTTTCCGCTCATTTTCTCAGTAAAGGTTGATGGATTAAATTGATATTTGGTTTACAGATATATCACGGGGAAATTCAGGTTAAGTTAAAATATAGGTGTGTTCCGGTATTTTCTCTATGAATTGATTAATTTCACAATCATTTGTGAATAATTGGAAAATTACTTGTCACATTCAATTTTGGATGTAGTCTGATAATTTTGACAGAGTAATTGCCCGTGAGCATTAAAATGTTCCCTCTACAAATATTTAGTCTTTGGATTTTCAGTTTCGGCCTAAAGCATCACTGAGGACACAGAAGTTGTTGAGATGCGCTTATGGTGTACTAAATTGATAGACGTAAATACATGTAAGCCGCAAGACGTGGCCATATTTTGATGAGAAGGCTTGAATTCAATTTCTTACGTTGTGTAAACTTCCAATTCTATTAAAGGAATGTTTGGGACGATTTTACTACACACATTTTTCCCAACCTGTGTCAAATTTGCCAATTTGTTTACAGTTTGCGTAATAGCGTGTGGATGATTCAGACTACTTTGTGCATCTGGTGCACAAAATGAAAAGGTATACATGTTCTACATTTATTATAAAATGGGGGAAATGTGTATAGAGCCTTAAGACGAAAGATGAGGGAAAGGTTTAATTACCGATCTGCCTCCAATATTTAGGTCAGTTTGGTTATTTTTGACCTTTTCTAATATGTTTCCTTTCGGTTTCCAATGTCTCGACCTTGGGCATCACTGAAGAGATGTAAGTTGTCGAAATGTGGATATAGGGCATTTAATTGATATATGTAAATAATAAAGGCAAACCCGTATAAAGCCTATTTAACAGTATATAAAAAAATTCGTTTATACCTCGATGGAAGTAAAACATGTCATGTGATAATTTGCCATGCCTATCGTTAGACGTTCTATGATAAGCCACGCCCATGGACGGGAACTATTTCATGTAACGTTAAATTTGATTGGTTGGCGTAGCTATCAATGCGCTAAATTCAAAAATTCCTTATTTACAATAAATATTTCAAACTTCATCAAAACGTTTGTTTATATTAATGGAAATAATTAAATTATAAGGAAGAAAATTAATAATTTATTTTTCTATGGAGGTATAGAAGTAAAACAGATTTACAAACTTTGTATAATCCGCTTTGCGGTTCGCGGACTATACAGCCTGAAAATCGATTTACTTCTATACCTCCATAGAAAAGTAAATTATTAATTTCATTACTTAAATACAATGTGTTTTCTAATATTTATTCTGATAAAGTTAAACATTTCTCCTCTCCTTATTACCTTTAAAGGAAATAATCTTGTAAAGAAATTTCAGGACTTCTTTTCACAGGAAGTTTGTTACCCATTCGCTTTCTTTAACCCCTCTCATCTAGAGCAGCTTGTCTAAACCACACTTCGATCGTCATCAAATGATGAAATGCGTAGTGCATTTCAGAATTACGAGTTATCTCATGGTTTTTTTTCAATATATTTTCTTCTGTTTTCGCCACATTTTCAAACCTGATTTTATAGGCTACATGTGGCATAAAGCAATAGGAAAATCGGGAATTTATCATTATATGTGAAACTATGTCAAGAGCAACGATTTCCATTTAGGAAATAACCGTATTAACTTTTATGTCTATTGACGTATACACTGATGGTCAAACTGTATATACTCCTTTCGCATGATCAATTACACTCTACAAAAGAGCAAATGTATATCAAAATTGGAATTTGTTTTTTACTCATTTCTTTTAAATTTGCAAAGATTTAATTTGATTTGCACATTTAATTTGCAAAACAGATTGCTAAAATTACTTTCATGACGTACTTTTTGGTGCTATTCGTATTCAGTATTCAATAAATTACAGAAATTAATTTATGACTTAAATTAATGTTACAATGTAGAAGTATTAAGAAAAGTAATGTCTGAATTAGCAAAAAAAATGCTGCCCAGCATTCCCATAGTTAAGTTTGGACATACAACCACATAAAATCAATTGATATTTTAGATCATGATAAATATCATATGTATACACTATTGTGGGGTCTGCATCATGATCATTTGATATGTTGTATTATGATGCATGCAAACCATTTTTATTTTATAATGATAACTTTTGCTTATTGAAATAATAACTGAGACAGTTACATACATTTAAAATCTCTTTTGTTTTGTTTTGTTTTCCTTCTGAATTTTGGATTATTTTTGTAATTGATACAGGATATACAATAATTTAACGTTGATGTCTCTCTGTTTTCATTCCTTTAAAAATGCCACAATTTTTAAGTGTTGATCAGAGGAAAAAACAAACAAAACAGAACTCAGTGTAAACATTAGGACCTGGGCAAGGACTAAGTATAAACTTGCGATCACTGGACATTCGTCTATCGAGATATAGACAGCTTTTCCTCCTGTATAATTTTAACGGCATTGTATAGACAATAAGATAATTAAATTATCTCAATACAACAAACTATCCCTTTCTATGAAACATTTTCCACCATTGCATGACAAAGGCGTATTCGTATCCCGGTTAATATTTTATGCCAAAAGCGAGTTTAAAATGTGATGATTTTTTTTTCTGATTGCATACGGCTTTCAGATATACTTCTTTCAGCCAATGATATGTAAAATTAATGGTAAAATAATAACATCAATGAGGAAGTTTTATCGTCAATAGAAGATGTCATATGATATTTGGTTATCCAGAATGTTGATTGATATTACGTGGTGAGACATAATCAAAACATTTTAAACACCGCAATTTATACCAATACTTATGAGAGGCCACGAAAGAAATGTAGTTTTACCGAATTCCTTGTCAGAAATTTAGTTTTATCCCGAGACTTATCCGAGCTTTAAAACGTGATTTTCTGAGAGGGGCTCGTTGGAACCTTGTCAATATTTGTTAAACACCATCATGTTATTCCTATTGTGATGTAGTCAAGCTACACATATTTCAGCTTGCCGTGACGTAAAAACAAAAGTAAAATATCAAAAACTTATTACTTGAATGTGAGAAAACCACAGAATAAAACGTGTATCTATCTCAGTTTACTGCAAAAATCAAAACAAACAGACTACATAGTTATATTTTTGCGTTGCACATGTGAATAAAATTAAACTCTAACACAATATTAAAAGGATAACAGTCGCACGCCCTTTGAAAGTAAACATGAAAAAGTATCTTTAGGTAATCTAATTTCAAAGTTCTTACTTCTGATTTTGATACACGGGTATAGTAAGAACTACAAGTACTGAGCATAACACTACCATTGTTGGCGATCCACACGCAAAGTAAAGGTGAAGTAAACAACGAAGAAATACTAAAGGGTTAATCATATCTTGTAGTCGATGGAATAAATGTACAATATCGTGTAAAGTGTCATATTCAGACAAATGCAAATCCCAATAAAATCGGGGTGAGATCAAGTGCTCGAGAGGAGTAAGCATCTCCTGGTTGCATGCAACACCCGTCGCAAAAGTCCTGCAACATTTTCAAGTCGAGGAAGCAAATACATATACACATTTGAACACATTAAGGGGAGAAGAACACGAGTCAAATTACAGTGAGGTGCAGTCCTAACATAACATTATGTTAACGTCGCGTTAACGTGAAGTTTGCTTTCCTCGTGCCTCAGGACTGCTGAGCACACGCGTTTGGGTTAACGCAGATTGCATCGTGAACTTAATTTCGAGACCGCGTTAACTGCTTGACTGCCACGTTCACGCGCTCTGCTGCCGCTCGAACGTGTTTGACAGCCACGTTCGCTTGATTGCAACTTAAAACTTACATTAACATGTACATAGAGAAGGATTTGACGGAGAATCGATATAAACATTGATAAAAATAATAATAATGATGATAATTATGGTATTCATATATTATAAAAAATAGCTTCATTTAAAAAAAAGCCAATGATAAATACATAAATAAGAATAAATACATAAATGAAATATAAACAAATGAGAAATGAATACATAATTTAATTAATTAAAAATAAATAGGTAAAATAGAATTAGAATGTAAATATCCTAGATTCTTTACAGTATAAACTGACAAACTTTTTTATAAATACCTTAGTACATGTCTACGCAGTAATTTCCATTATCATATTACATATGAAACACTTAATGCAGGGTGTCATTTTAACATAATATTAAATACACGTATATATGGCGACATTTGCGGTAAATGAATTAGATCACTTTTACTTCCTCCATCCATACCACTGCATAGAGAATTACAAATGTAGGCACGTGAACGCGCGACTGGACCTAGCGCACGCAAGAATAAATCGCGTTAACGCGAATTCCCTCCCGCGTGTGTTCGAGCAGTCCTGGCATGTGTGCTAAAGCTGTCCTTGTGATCACTGTGCGCGTTACCGCACATGCTATGTTAGGATTGCACCCCTCTGTATCCTATTCACGGTGTGACCTGCACGTCAACAAATGTCTGTATATATACGTATTATGATAAATAAATCAAATCAAGTATAGTCAAAAAATTATGACGGTTAGTTTGTATGGTAAGATCACAAAAGAATAGTAACCTAGAATACACAAGTACAAGCATCAGCTATGAATTTGAAATACAGTATTTAACGTTAAACTATTTTTCTGTTCCATTTTTCACATGATCGCAAAACATGTGATTTCCATTTCTTGTTGGGTTGGGTGGTTGGTTTTTGGTTTTGTTTTGTTTGGGGGTTTTTCCTCCTTGTTTTTCTTTTCTTCTTATTATTACTATAAAAATAATAATTATTATTTTATTTTGGTTTTTATATATACACGTGAAACATAATATGGTACAGTGAAATCCATCCCCCCGTCATGTAAAAAAAACGTTTCCGTTATCTAGGCGTTCAATATGCTAAGTACAATATCTAAGAAAGATAACGAAGAAGATACCGTGCTTCCGTCTGACGCGTCATTCAAAGGAAGCACACTTCCCTACAGCGTAATGAATATAGAACATAATATTTACATCAAAGGCTTGAAGAGCCACAAAGGCGTCGAGTTAAATTTGATTTAAAGCTGTCGAAAGTAGCAGAAACTGACCAGTCGTGTTCATCTTTTTTGTTGAATTCCGATAATTTTTGGAATTGAGTAAAACTAAAAGCTTAAGGACCAACAGCCATATACATTGTATCATATAATATATCATCATAACATTTTATTGTTCTTTACGTCATTCTTGCAAAAATATGTCAAATATCTTTTCACAAAGAATGTACATGTGAAATCAATCGAACACCATTGCCATTTTTTTACAAAGATAGAAATGGACGAGTTGTTACCATTGCCTGTAAAATATGGAAGCCTTATGCTGAATTTGTTTTTAATATATGGTCTAGGTTACTGTTTTTGTCTACCCTAATAACACTGACACTAGGGCCAACAACTAAGGAGTATCTCCCTCATGCATAGCTCTGTCCTTAGATAGATTCTTTGGTTCACTTTTCGGTCATTTTGGTTTCAACACTGCTCTTCAAATATTTATATATTTTGGGAATTCCAATCATTTGGCCGCGAGCATCACCGAAGAGACCTAAGTTGTCGAAATGCGCATATGGTGCACTAAATTAAAAAGTATATATGTTCTATATTTTCCATATATCGTCCTAACACACTAGTTATTATTCGGTCGTTTATTGTATGTGCACGTGCAATGGCTACAACGCCATGCCGATCGCCGTAATGACGCAAGCCGATTGTACATCACAGTCGCACTTTATCGGTTGATTTGGAATAAAATCTTCACATGTAAGTTCTACGTAATTTAATTCTTGATGCATTCAATCTAAAATTCTGTCTTAATCCATGCTATTATCCTTTACATCCGCATTAAATTTTGTAGGCGATTTGAGAACTTTCTCGGCTGCCATTTTTTATGTCCTCATGGGAACTTTTCCAGATATGTAGAAGACCATGTGATATATACACATGCTACTTCCCTAATAAGGAAAAATTTGGGCGTGGCTTTAGAAATTTTTGCGGGAAAATTCACAACTGCGCAAAAACAAGTATTCCAATTTACATAAAGCTATTTGGCTTTGTGGCCAACATCTTGATCATTTAATGCTATTCCGATTGCAACCTAAACTTTTTAAAAAGCTATGCTTGTTTAAGATAGACTAGAGTTACCTGCTCTAGCTTGCTATCGCTGCGCGAAGAGACAAGTGCCCCACCATTTTGTAGAGGCTATTCCCTGTCCAGCAAGTATTATTTATAGCGCAGACGGTAATGGCAGATAAGAAGCTGAACACACTGCGTGTAGATATTTTTTAAAATTCGTCTGCAGTAGCATACATAGCATAGGTATACAGTACCTGATGTAATTTACGAGAGGCTCGTTATGTTTAACCTTGAGGATGTAATTAATTTTGTCGATATTTGTTGATTCTAGGTTAAATGAATGAAACATAACAAAATCCAGTGAGATAAAAATAACCGACAACGCGTCACTTGAATCTATGTCAGCCTCGTTATGAATTAGTGGTCACCTGTCTAATATCTTTGTGATACGCATTGCCAGTCTATATTTAGGATTCTATTAAATATTTTATTTGTTCTTTTTAAACTGAAATTTATATCTACATATATTAAATTATTATATTATTTATATTATTATAGATATTTCGAAAATCGCGCGATCGGTTTCCATGTTGGCGCTTAATGTCAAATTAGGCCTTGATCGCGTGTGTTACAAGCGTTCTACTACGATTTCTCCAAATAAGGCAATATGTCATGTGGTCTTCCCCATATTTAGAAAAATTCCCATGAAGTGCTATTTTAATTCATAATCGGCTTGCGTCATCACGGCGAATGAATATTATAACACACACAATAAGCGACAGAATAATGCATGTTTTAGGGCATTATATTGATAATTTAAGTTAAGCAGACCTATGTGTAAACCTATTTCTGTGCACTGAAATTTCAATAACAAGGATAACAAAGCCGATTTTGTAAGAACTTTTACCACTTTAAGTACTTTAAAGAAGTTACTACTTTGTTACGTGAATTAAAAAGAGTGTAGAGGTAATTTTTTACGATCGCTAGAAGACTGTCAAGCAAATGCTCGACGCCTTAAAAACTAGAAGCAAATCTCTGACTGGTTATATAATTGATTCTAATTCAAAGAAAGCAAAACGGGTCGCTTAGTCTGGTTCTCATATACTGGGTGATATAGTTGCCATACTCTGGTATTTATAGAAATTCATGAATTTATGTCGATTCTTGATAAAACAAACTCTTACTTTTAAAACGATTTGCCTTAAAAACAGTTAAGATTAGCGATATTTTCAAATAAAGATGACAGAATCAGGATGTATCAGTTCAAACTAATGAAAAATTCCATTTATCGATATTCTAGTAATGTAGTGATGGCCTTTGCCAGCATAATGCTAGATTAAAACAACCATTTCTCTTGCTATATGTTCTTATTGCTGTCACTGCTGGAGGCGTCAACCATTAGACATCTGTAAATATGGTATGCCAAAATCCACACAGTACACCCCGTTTTTACAGCTCCCTCAAGCTTCCATATATATTCTTTTGACTTTGGAGCAGTAGAGAAATTTGCTCCTAAGAAGCACCGATTATCGTAATCTTAACACCCTTACTATTAAGGTCATTCAAGCATTTTGTTAAGCCTTCAGACTCTGTTCCATGAGAATGTTAAACCTGATTGTCTTCTTTTACCTTTACAAAATGCTTCCCCTAAGTAATGTGTTTATGTAAAGCAGGTGATGCTCACTGTCTCTGAGCACGTGGTATCACATTTTCCTTATGAGCATAGATAAACGTTCCTTTGGGTTGATTGTGGATAAAATTACTATTATTATTATAATTTGTTTTCTCTATTTATTTGTTTTAAATAATATGTCGTTTTCCATTTATCTGTAACACATTTATTTATATCAGGAACTGCCGTATTAAAGGAACATAAACACACATTTAGACACTGTGACGTCATGGTCGTGATGGAGAATGGCATTAAGTTACATAAGTTACAACCTTTTTGTACTCTGTAACGAAAATGCAGAGTGCAAATAGGTGTGGTAGGATTTTCGTTTCTACTGGGATAGTAATTGATAATATAATGATGATGTGTGTATAAATATATATATATATATATATATATATATATATATATATATATATATATATATATATATATATATATATATATATATATATATATATATATATATATATATATTATGTAGATCTCTGTATAATCGCAAACTTTCATGTAAAATAAATGTCCTGATTTTTATTCCTTTTTTTGTATTGTTATTTATATATTTTATTTATATCTTTTGTTTCTGATGATCCAACATCCGTTTTACATATTTGAGAATTATTTTGAACTGTGCAGTAGAGATCGAAGATCTTTTCTACAAAAGCATGGAAGGGACATGTGAAAAACCATATCTCGTGCGCATTTTGTAAGTCTTGTGCACGAGATAGTTATGTCATACGCACGAGACAATTATAATGTGCCCACGAGGTAGTTGAAAAATCTCTGAGTAAGCAAGAATTCCCGCTGAAATTAGGAACCATGTACTTCAGCTACATTTTGTGATATAAATGAAATCAGGGACTGATCCAGGACTTGGAGTTAGGGTGAAAGGAGAGGGCGAAGTCAGGCGAGGTCTAGGGATCGCCTATTTCCCCAGCAGGTCCACAGCTTCGTCTCCCCCCCCCCCCCACACACACACACACGTACCGCTGGAAACTCACGCAATTTGGCAATTTTGGGGCCTAAATCTTTAATTCATCTGACCGTCCTCAGTTGGTATCGCAGCTGCAGTGTGAACGAAACTGTGCACAAAATAAAAAGGTATATATGTTCTATATTCATTATAACAACTAGGCCGGTGTCACTGGGGGTGAACTGATGGCATCATAAGTCTAGTTTTCAGTGCTTTGTACTGACATAAAACATATACTTCAATTTTCAGCCATCAAATTAAGTAAATAACTCTAAAACTAAGGAGTATCTCCCTCATGCATAGCTCTGTCCTGATAGATTCGTTGGTTCACTTTTCGGTCATTTTGGCTTCAACACTGCTCTTCAAATTTTTATATATCATTAGAATTCGAATTATTAGGCCACGAGCATCACGGAAGAGACATACCCGGTATCTTGTCGAAATGCGCATATGGTGCACAAAATAAAAAGGCCATTTTCCCTACCTTAGGCCTCTCCCCTACGCCATGTCTTCACCCTCCATAAATGGAGTTTGCTTTACACCCGCAGTTTTCATAATTTTCCCATTCCTTACCTCCACCACCTTTAAAAATGTTGAAGTATAAAGATAAACATAGACAGACTGCCACATCACTCCTTCCCTACTTCTGGTTAATGCACGACATAATACGTCGTGCGCACAAGATAGTAATGTTTTCTGCACGACAGAAACAAAAAAGCGAAAGAGAGAGAGAGAGAGAGAGAGAGAGAGAGAGAGAGAGAGAGAGAGAGAGAGGTGGCAGACTTATCTAAGATAATACGTCAATTATATCTTTTAAAGTTTTTGACTATACTTGATTTGCCATAATATGTATATATACAGGCAATACAGAGTATCGCAACTACTAAAATCCGTCACGGTTTGCATTTAGTCACCTACAAAATCTATTGTTTTCGATGTGGGCACTTTTATGTGGGCAACTTACGTCATAATTATATGACGTCATAACAAGCACAAAATACGCGTGTATGTTGTCGGTATCGTAGTTGCGATATTCTGTATTGTTCATGTGCATTTCCGGAATTTCATTAAAACAACATTTCATGCCTTGAATAGGAAAATTTGACTTCGTGTTCTTGTCTCCTTTATATATATATTTATATACATGTATTTACTTGCTAGACTTGAAAAGTTGTTGCAGGACTTTTGTGACGAGTGTTGTATGGAACCAGGGGACACTTACTCCTCCCGGGCAGCTGGTTTCATTTCGATTTTATTGGGGTTTGCATTTGTCTGAATATGACACTACACACGATGTGGTCCTTTTATTCTATGGACTTTAAGATATGGTTTACCCTTCGGTACTTTTTCGTTTTTTTACTTACTGTTTTTGTATATTCCACTTGAGAATGGAATTGATAACATTTTCGATAGACATTGCCTATTTGATATTCGGGGAGGGGGGAGGGGATTACGTGTTAAAGCTCAATTATACACAATGCAACAATTTATGTTATTATCAACCTATCATATTTGTTTTTTGAATACTGAAATATTTGTACTGGATATATATCAAGAACAGTTCATTAGGGCAGGGGATTGTTCACTCACCGTCACGCGCCTTTAACTTCCTGCCTTCTGTCCTCCCGTTCCAGGAACTCCCCTCCCCCTCCCCCCACCGTCATCTTTGTTCATTATGAAAAATATACAATCTTGTAAGCTGAAACTTTTTTTGCATAATGAACTGTAAGGAATATACTGTACTTAAACAAACATTACAGCTTTGGAAATAATCCGATGTCATGGCGTCACTGTCCAATTTCAAACATATTAGACAGCTATGGTCAGGAGTGAACTTATTGGCCAACAATACTTTACTAGTGAAAAAACTCTTTTATTGACTTTAACAAAGTTGAAAGGTAAAATAATCTGACCGAGATAAAAAAAAAAACCCCCGACGCCCTTCCCAGCTTATCAAATGGACAGTGCCTTACTAAGTTTATAATACTTCACTGAATCCAATAAAAGAATCGAGGGGCATTTATGGACGAGTCTTAAATGTTAGATAATCATAATCTTTAAAACACTTGACAGCAATGAGAAGTCAAGCACCTGATTGATATATAAAGGCCCTGTCACACCGGGATGTTTGGGCCAACACGTCGAGTAAGTTTTGTGAGTGTTGTGTGGTCGATTTCTTGTCGTCTTCTTCGTCTGAGGAAGTTGGCATTCGTTGTGATCGCCTGAAAATTTTGTGCATGCACAAAACTTCAAACGACTGCTCAGCGTCAAAATGTAAATTATGTGGTCGTTATGAGGTCGCTGGACACACGCTAGACATGCGTTACCCTCCGCTGTGCAATCGTTCCTCATAGGTTTATAAACATGCTGCGAGGTCGCCGATAATTCCAACGACTGTGTAACGACGAAGGAGCGCATGCCTAACGCGTATACAACGACCATGTAGCGATAGTCTAGCGTCCTGCAACGTCCTCAACGTGCGCCTAACGACAGCGTAACGACTTTGGCGTGTATCTAACGTCTTGAAAACGACCTTTGTGTATTGTTGATATTAAATGACTTTTTACTATTAGCTGAACGAAATCTTTTCCCCAAATTAAGGTTTGCTTTAGTACTGCATATTTTAAAATGGTGGAACCTGATTTTTCTCTAAGGTACATAAAACTAGCTATTTTATACCATCAAAACAATATCATGGATTTACCTTTGTATATTATGAGAAACAAAAGAATTAAGTCTCGGGGACACTGGATGAGAATGTGGATTGCCATGAACTTCAATATCGATAAGTTATTCGCACGTTGTAGGTCGTTGTCAAGTCACTGGTTACGCCTCATGAGGACCTTAACAGGTAAATTGCAAAATATATTGAACAATATCTATGCGTTGGGCACATGCTGTCATCGTCGGGCGAACGTTTTTTATGCGTTACACAGACGTTCTTTGTACGTTGAGAACGTTACTGCATAATGAGTTTTCGGGCCAAACTTCAACGTTTGCCAGCATGTTGTATTTAAATGAAGGCCGTTCCTCATGCGTTGGCTAAAAACATCCCAGTGTTACAGGGCCATCAGCTTTCTGTTTTTCACTATATTATTAGTTCTTATCTATACTTAGAATAATTCTTAATCTATTCCAAATAAGTCTACTCTATATGTTAAAGAGAGGACAAGATAAGAATTGATATATCAAATCGCCAGCAGAATCGGGTGCTCGTGAAACCTTCAGCTTACTATGATTAGAACCCATTTTGATGATCATAATCTTAACAAACATGATAGTGTAAGAGAAGAAATTTAGTGTCGGTAATGCACTAATGTTTTCTTAATGTAGGTAAAAGGATCAGAATAGAAAAAAATAGTGATAGCAACAACAACAAGAGGAAAAAATCAATTGACTTATTAATGAATCATAGTATAAAGCCGATTCTAATTCACTCAGTTTATTAGATCGAATTCCACTGGTCCAGACGAAAACAGACAGACGTGTATAACCACGTTGTACAGTACTCGAAAGAGTTGCATCACATCGTGAATTCCCTTGCAGTTTTTAAATCGGACAGCCAATGAGACCGCGTGTTACAAACAAAATGCATTAGAATTATAAATACTGGACTTGTATTGAATTGTGTAATGTAATGTTTTTGATGGATAATACTTATGTACAGTTTAATGGCAAGACTTATCAACAGATTAGTTGGATTCCTATGAGCACTAACTGCGCTCCCTTATAGCAGATTTATTTTTATACTCTTATGAGTGAGACTTTATGCATTTTATTCAAACCTCTAAACGTTTCGACTTTATTGATAAGTTCAATGACACCTCGATATCTCGATGATATTTAAGTTATCGATAACCCTGAGTTTGAAAACTATATTACTGAAATTTATCCATCTCAGCTTCAATTAAACAAAGCCATTACTTCCGACCAGCAAACACCTTTTTTGGACTTAAATATTAAAATTATTAACAACAATATTCATACCAACATATATGATAAACGTGACGACTTTGGATTTCCTATTGTAAATTTTCCTTATCTAGATGGCGGTGTCCCCAGACTGCCATCATATGGTATTTATATTAGTCAATTGGTTCGATTCGCTAGAGCCAGCACTAACGTTTTGGATTTTCACGCAAAAAAAAAAAAATCTCAGATTACGTTTAAACTTCTTACTCAGGGTTACAGATATTATAAACTTCGAAAAACTTTTGGTAAATTTTACATTTCTTATTCAGACATTTTATCTAAATTTGGAAATGTGACTTTTCAACAATGCGTATCCAGCGGAATATCCCATCCGAATTTCTACGGTGATCTAGTTACACATTAAGGAAGGACAAAGGTTCCGATAATTTCATATCGGCGAGTTCTAAAATTATTAAACGCCTTCGATTTCGACAGTATGACCCCGGGCCGAGATCATCACTAAAATCAGAATTCTTGTATCGGGTTCCTCCATAACCTAATGCAGACTTTTGCTTGAGCGTTGCACTGTGACTAACAGGGCGGTAGGGACTCTATGATGGGCCTTGTCCAAACCTTTTCAAAGGAGACAAGGTCCTGATCCTCATCCCCTCTGACTCCTATTGATCAAGGATCTGAGATCCGTTTACAGACGGGCAGAACACGGTTTACTTCTGTTGGTATCGCCTTACATATGTTTGACAGCAACATATTATTCTATAAACGTTTCGTGCGCAATAAAATCTTTATGACCTCTGTTCTTGAGAAACCTGTTGATCGTTGTTCTCTATATGGAGGATTATTTATAAAATTTTAATGTGTGTCCTTTGATTGTGCTGCTTTTGCGGTGAGCGGGAAGGTGGGCGCCCATAAACCGGTTAACCACACCAATTGAATTACGTGTGTTACTTCAATTGACCGTTTTAAGTCGGTTCTGTAACCGCAGCACAATCCAATATTTTTGTAATGTTGGTTTTCCATGTATATTCTACTATTATCATTTCTTGTGTGCATGTCCTTGGTGACTTTTGTCATACAGCTTTGTCCGATGTCTTCAATTTTCTCTTTTGTATTTGGCTTTGTCTCCTCTAATTTACTGTTTTAAGCTTTTTTGGTTTCTTTGGCTTTTTCTTTTGATGCAAATTTTCCAATGTTTTTTTCTAGCTTCATAAGGGATTATATATATATATATATATATATATATATATATATATATATATATATATATATATATATATATATATATATATACGATATATATATATATATATATATGTATATATATATATACAGATGGGTGCAGTCCTAACATAACATACACGTTAACGCGAAAAGCGGTCGCGAGGACTGCTCTAGCACACGTGCTAGGACTGCTCGACCGGACGCGCGTGCGCTCCTCGCGTTAACGCGGTAGGGAATTCGCGTTAACGCGATTTATTCCCGCGTGCGCTCGGTCCAGTCGGACGTTCACATGTCTATATTCGTAATTCCATATGCAGTACGGATGGAGAAAATAAAATGGATCTAATTAAATTACCGCGAATGTCGCCATAAAAACGTGTATTAAATGAAATGTTAAAATGAAACCCTGCATTAAGGATTTCATATGTAATATAACAAAGGAAATTATCGCGTAGACATGCAATAAGGTATTAATGAAAAAACTTCGTCAGTTTATACTAGCATGATTACTTTCTAATTTCATTTATTTATTTATTTTTAATTAGTTTATTTATGTATATATTTGTTATTTGTTTATTCATTTCTAACTTGTTTATTGTTGTATTTACATGTATTTCTTATTTATGTTTTTTATTTTTTTTTAATTAAGCTATTTTCTATAATATATGAATATAATGATTATCGTTATTATTATCTTTATTAATTTTTATTTCATTATTATTATTATTATTATTATTATTATTATTATTATTATTATTATTATTATTATTATTATTATCATTATCATTATTATTATTGTTGTTACTTTCTTAAATTAAGAATAAATTTCATTAAAGTCAATGTTCGGAAATTGCGTTCAATATTCTGAAATTCATCCATCATCTCGGAAGGGTTTTATTTAATTCTAAATATTTTAGTTACACATTAATAAGTTTTTAAATATACATATACAATGTATATATCGTTTCTCCTTCAAATCCTTCTATATGAACATGTTAATACATGTTTTAAGTTGTAAGCAAGCGAACGTGGCTGTCAAGCACGTTCACGCGGCAGTCAAGCGCGTTAACGCGGCAGTCAAGCGCGTTCACGCGGTCTCGAAATTAAGTTCACGTGGAAATCTGCGTTAACGCAAACGCGTGTGCCCAGCAGTCCTGAGCGCACGAGGAAAGCAAACTTCACGTTAACGCGACGTTAACATGATGTTATGTTAGGACTGCACCTCACTGTATATATATATATATATATATATATATATATATATATATATATATAATATATATATATATATATATTTTTTTTTTTTTTTTTTTTTTTTTTAACTCATACCGAAACTTATAACTATATTCGAAATTCATGGAAACGCTGTTTGGATGATTGTTTCATTATTTGGACTCAATCTGAAACTCAAATAGACATAATTAACAATCTCCACGAGAGAAGAGAAATGGGTAATTCACAGTTACCCTTCCTCGATCTGCTAGTTATCAACAAAAACGGGTTTTTTTCACCTGAAGATTGTCTACAGATATGAAAGCGCCAGTGATTAAATTTGCAAATTCTAAATTGTTCTATCATATATATATAAATATACCGTGTAATTTTGTGCACCAGATGCGCATTTCGATAACTTGTGTCCCCTAAGTGATGCTCATGGCCACATGATTGGAATTCTAATAATAATATATAAGTATTTGAAAAGCAGAAACCAAATGGCTGAAAAAAGCGGGCCGAAGAATCAACCGAAGGACTAAGCTATGCATGAGGGAGATACTCTTAAGTTTTGGGGTAATTTATCAAATTTCATAACTGATATTTTAGATAAATATTTCACGCCACTACAAAAGAAAAAAGAGGAGTTACCGGCTCAGCTTTGTGGCAGAAGTCACCATGGAGCTATACAATACATGAATATAAATAATATAATAGAACAATTAACACATTACAAAAATATTTGATTGTAGTGCAATTACGATGCCGACTTAGGACGGTCATTTAATTTGACAAAAGCCAAACAAATGGTGTGGTTAACCGGTTTACGGGCCCACCTTCCCACTCACCGTAACAGCAGAACAATCAAAAGATGTACATTTAAAAATTTATAAATAATCCTCCATGTAAAGAACAAGGGTCAACAGGTATCGCATATTGAGAGGTCATAAAAATATAAACACGTAAGGTATTGTAAAACACATAATGGTATAAAAATATATGCGATAAACCGTGTTCTGCCAGTCTGAAAGCGAGCTAAGACCCTAGATCTGTAGGAGTCCCGACTAACAGTCAGAGGGGACGAGGTTCAGGACCATGTCTCCTCTGAAAGAGGTTTGGACAAGGCCCGTCATATAGTCCCCACCGCCCTGTTAGTCAGCGTGCAACGTTCAAGTAAAAGTCTGCATAAGGCTGTAGAGGGGCCAAATACAAGACCTATAGTCTTCTTGATGATCTCAATATCATATTGTCTATTTAGGAGACGTTTGACTATTTTATTACATGATAAAATAACGTTATCGGAGCCTTTTACTTTCCTTAGTTTATATACGAGATCACCGTAAAAATTAGGATGGGAAATTCCATTGGATACATACTGTTGAAAAAATATTTCCAAATTTAGATAGAAGTTCTGAATAAGATATGAAGAATTTGCCGAATGTTTTTCTTAGCTTGTGATATCTGTAACCCTGAGTTAAAAGTTTAGTAGTAATTTGTAAATTTCGTTTATGAAAGTCCAAAACATCGGTGCAGCCTCTGACAAATCGAACTAATTGAGATATATAGATACCATATGATGGGAGTCGAGGGACATCGCCATCCAAGTAAGGGAAATTTACAATAGGAAATCCAAAATCCTCACGTTTATCATAAATATTAGTATATATTAGGTTGTTGATAATTTTGATGTTTAAATCTAAGAAAGGTGTAGATTTATCTCAAGTATTAGCTTTATTCAATGTGAGCTCTGGTGGATATATTTCTGATATAAATTGTTCGAATGTAGAGATGATGGATAAATCCAAACCACAAGTCCAAAAATCATGAAACCATAGGACATACAAAATCAGTGAAAATGAAAAACAAATGGAAAATAACAAAATATGTCTACTTGAAGAGCATATGTGAACCCCTGTGATGGAGTGAGATCAGGTGCCCGGGGAGAGTGAGCATCTTCTGCTTGCTAGCAACACCCGTCACATATACCCCGTAGAAAGAGTCAAATCGTGTGAATTCCATATGTATCTATATATGGAGAAGTCGAAGTAGGTAACCTTCTAGTATAGAAGGTGTCAAATCTGTGTAAAGTGATCGGAATCGGTCTCAGTCCAGAATATCATTTAAAAGTCTGGATAACGAGATATATTCAGGGTTATCGATAACCAAAATGTCATCCAGATATCTGCAAGTATTATTAAATTTGTCAATGAGGTCAAAACGTTTTGATTTTTGAATAGAAACCATAAAATCCCTCTCATAACAATAAAGAAATAAATCTGCTATCAGAGGCGCGCAGTTAGTACCCATAGGAATCCCAACTATTTGTTGATATATCTTACCATCAAATTGCACAAAAATATTATTCATGAGAAAATCTAGTGCTTTACATAATTCCTTGCAAGTCCAGTATTTATATGAAGTATATTGTTTGTTGGAAAAGAATCCAGAGTTATTGGAAGTACATATGTACGTTTTAGATTCTCTATGAAAACACCATTGTATAAGAGACAAAAACTTGCTTTTAATCAAATCATGAGGCAGAGATGTATAAGGGGTAGAAAAATCAAATGTAGAAATTTGAGTCGCTTTGAAATTTAGCGAAAGAACTTTGTCTATAACTTCATGAGAATTTTTAATCGACCAAAAGTAATTGATGTTACTATTATGAAATGCGACATCACAATATTTGATAATATGATCTTTTATAGCAGTTAGAGCAGACGTAATATGTTTCGATAGTACCGTAGTAGAGCAGTGGCTAGAATTAGATATGAAACGTGATTTATATGGACTTTTATGTAGTTTTGTGAGCCAATACATGGTTGGTAGATCAGATTTATCAGTTTTAATTTTGAAGTCGGACATGGTCATGAGGAGATCGTGCAAGGTGCTCTCTTTTGAGGTAGGGCTTTCAACATATGTATGAGTGGAGTTTAATTCGTTTTTAAGTACTTCAATATAATATAGTTTTCAAACAACTATTATGTTATTACCTGCTTTATCAGCGGGAACAAAGACATATTTAGCATGTAAGTCAGCTATCTTCTTTTTAATAGAATTTGTCGTCAATGTATTAGGCTGTTGAAATAAATGCGGATTTTCCGTAAAGTTCTTTATACGGATATCGACAATTCTTAAAATCTCGAATTTCCAATCATTAAGAGCATGAACATTTACCTGTTCTTTTTTACACCAACGTTTACAATATGTAGTTAAAGCATCTTCTATAACGTCACGGCATTTATTGAAATCTATCCTGGACGGTAACCTATATTTAGGTCCTTTTCCAAAAAGGGTGCGCAATTTCTTGTCCGAAATACAGTTTAAGTTACCAGTAATAACATGACCTGCCGGTTTATAAACATATTTAGAATTTTCACGAGAACACGACGAAGGAATAGAGTCTGAAACATCAGGGTTAGATGTGACTTTATTATAATTTAAAATAAGATTTCTTATAGGCTTTTTGTACTGGTAACAAATAAGTGGAGGTTCTAAATTCTCAAAATATTGGGGGATTTTAGATGTGACTCTATGATCACGGAAAATATTAGAAATGTTAAGTAGATCGAAGCCTTTATTAATAAATTTAATTTTGAGAAATTGCTGCTTGGGTGGAAGAGACGGAATACGAGGAAAGAGTTTATCATATGAAAATAAAATAATCAAATTGAGTTTATATCAATCAGAATTGCGTAAACTTCGAAGATCAGCTTCGTCCAGGATAGGTTTCAATTTATTGACCGGAATAGAAGATAGTGCATGCAAAAGTTCATGACGGCCATTATTTTTTGCGATAAATAGAAGATCGTTTAGTGACCTATTTAAACGATTACGTTTTCTGATGTTACGATTACGACGACGACCATGTGACCTACGTTTTCTAATAGTTTTATGTCTTAATGTAAAAATATTGATCTTATTCTGACGAGAAGAAATATTACCTTGTCGATATATTGACGAGAAGAAATATTACCTTGTCGATATATTTGGTCGTTGATACCAAGAGGGTATGGGGTTTGTAGTTGTTTAATCCAGTAGAGCTCGGTTTCCAAAAGTCGTTTTTAACATCTGATTTCGTATCACCTGGTAATTTAGAGATATTTTCTACTGGAGTTATTTTCACATTGTTAATATTATGTTGGTATTTATTAAAGTGGTTATAAAGAAAATTCTGGTATTTACGTCGTGAATTATTACGAATTTTATAGGAATGATTTCGAAAACGTTTTTCCAAAGTTTGAGAAGTTTCCCCGACATATTGAGCCCCACATCCTCTAGCTTCTCAAGTGATGACATATATAACATTGGCAGTATTTCAATCTATGTCTTTGTCTAATTTGGTGTTAAATATATTTCCATTAACCGAAGATTCAATATTGGACTTGCAGTTTAAATGATGTCAAAAACAATGACAACTAGAAATGTTGCCCCCGAGAACTATTCATCAATCAGCAGTGACACCAGCCTATTGTTTATAATAAGTATTAGAATATAAATACGTTATAATTATGTCCACCAGGTGAGCATTTCGATACTGTATGTCTCTTCAGTGATGCTCATGGCGGAATGATTCGATTTCTAATAGATATAAATAACTGTAAAGCAGAGTTAACACCAAAGTGGCCGAAAATATCAGGCAAATAAGCAATCATGCAGACTTGTTTATCATAAAATTACATCTAATAATTAGATGACATAAGTCCAAATTTCATTTCAGAAACCTAAACATTAATTAAAGTTATTATTTTAACAAAATGCAATAGCAACCCTAAATGAATGTGGTTAAATCCTACTAAAAGAATGACATTATCTACACTTCACAATATCTACCTTCATTAGGAAATTTCTGTTTAATATCGAGATAAAAGCTAGAGAAATGACTTCAAGATAGAGAAAATAAATCTTAAACAAGCCCCTAAATACGATCTAGTCAACTTTGGTTTGTCTTTTCTCTTCAATCACGAAATTTCATATCAGTATCTCAAACACGATCGGAAAAGATCGGATAGCAGACTAATGCAGATTAGTTCAAAAACATATATAGAAGTAGGCGTAACATTTGTGTGACAGATCAACTCATCAAATATAAAGATGGACTCCTTTCAATTTATTCAAATTACCGTCGACGATTTACTAAGTACGTACAGATATTTTATATGATACATATCTTGAATCTTAAAATATGATAATACAATTGTGTTGTGTGTAAAATCGTTACAATTTACTCTCTGGTATTACGGAAGTCTTCGTTGACTTGAGAAATATATCCTTTTCAATGTATTTTTCATTCTATTCAATTTTTTTTCCAGGTTCTTAAATACACTTTCTATAAACTAAATGATGCTGCCCATATATACTCTATAATTTTCATGGAATGTATATTTGAAAAAAAAAGTGTTAGGGTTCAAATACATGGTGAATGTTGTATCGAATATTGATTGTATACGTACTGGTACTTTTCTGAAAATATCCACAGTTATATATTTGAGATGGCAGCATTTTAGATAGGGCAGTGTATTCTATAAATTTGTAATACCATCAACGACGCTGTATATATATCGATTTCTCTTTCTGTCGAACCTAAAACCATTCATTTTATTCCAAAGGTGAGAATTTAAACCAATAAATGGAAAAAGCTAACCTGACTTAATAGACAATAAAAATGTAAGGAATTTTCTAAATCACTTTGAGATACATTAAAATCATGTTTGAAAAAGAAATTCTTTCAGTTTCTCGGGGTACTCGAATTTCCGACTTCCATTTATCAAAAATCGACTGTACTACAATGACAACTCAACAAAGACACCAACAATTTTCTTGAATTGTTTAGTAATTTACGGAAAAAATTAAAGTCATATGTTTCATAGTTTAATAAAATTTAAACAAATAATCAAAAAATAATATATCGAAAAAGAAATACATTGTGTTTCGTGTGAAGATTTGGCTGCATAAAACTTACATTGCTCTCAAACTCATCAGTAGAATATCGCTACAACTTATTTCCAGATACAATGTACATTGACCTTGATGTGATAAGAAATCTTTTTTTTTTTTTTTTTTTGGCGGTGTTATTGATCAATTTTTCAGTTTGTGAGATAAAACGATGATCTTGCACAGTTCTGTCTATGGAATTTGACTTTCTCTGTTTTAGTTTTCCACAGGAATATTTTAAATTTCCACAGTTTCTGCACTAGTCATTACTTAAGTCAAAATTTGATTCAAAATGTTATAATTACAAGTGACCGATAAATCATAGCCTATTTCTCTTTTACACATATGTACCAGTTTTAAATTTATACTTTATACTAGAAACAGAATGGCCTCTAAACTGTACATCATTCTCCTAGTTGCAATATTCCTAGGGACTGCGCATTGTAAGTATCATCTTATTTAAAATAAAATTTAAAAATATAACAAAGTTTTACAATGAACTCATAATGGATGAAATTACATCGGTGTGTAATATTTTCAACAAAATTGAAATGTTTCGTTCGTGTTTCAAATGTTACTTTCGTATTTTACATTTACCAGGTGGGCCTAGAGGAAAACCTGGAACCTGTCCAGATTTTGGTGGTCCAACCAACGGTCAAAAGTGCGGGAATGATTACCATTGCCCTGGTGCATTGAAATGCTGTTACAACATATGGTACAGATGCAAAGTTTGCACAGTGTGGTGGATACACAAACCGACCTACTGAGAATAAAATACTTCCATGATGCATGATTTTCACATCACAATAAGCAAATATTTGTTGTTAAGAATATACAAGATCCATAAGTCTGTAGTCATAACAACTACATTAAATGCTCACAGCTTGATATCATTGTTATTATTTGGAAGTCACAAAATAGTCATTCAGGTTAATAGACTAGGAGAGCAAACAGTTAGACATCAAATGTTTGTTTTCTCATCGGCAAGACTAAGGGTTATATTCCATAGTCGTATCAGCATTAATTATCTTATAGTTTTGTTCTTCATATTTTCCAACGGGCACATGCATTATGTTCTATGTGAGTTTTCCTGAATAAATTTTACAGTGTTTGTTTCAAAATAGTTCTCCTTTCGTTAGACTTCATGGTGCCAAATTGCCGACTGTGTCATCGTCAAATATTGTTACAACCCTTAACAAGTATTTAACAAATGATGTACAATGTGGCAAACATACATTACGTATTCACATTATGTGATCTTAAACATTTCCATGCAACTTTCAAAGCGAAACACTGAAAGGTCGTGCAATATATTTAAAAAAGAGAGACCTCGGCGAATTAAAACACACCTATACCTACCTATTTAATTAAGTGTTTCAGTTCATTGCGTAATAAAAGAAATGAACGAATTACCCCAAAATGATTTCGTTATAGAGTATAAAAAATAGTCATTCACAGTAATAAATATTTAAAATATCTTAAATTGCAAACGCTATGATTCAATTTCTTTCATAGCGCTTTTTCTCTTACGTGGTTTGGAGTCCTGTATTTTCTATATATTGCGCATGTAACAAACATTAAAAAAAAAAGAATCGGCATCCCTTTGATATGATGTGAAATGATAGTGGAGGCATATCCAGGTTTTAAGTTCCTATCGGAATCAGATGAGTTGTCTGGGAAATGCTTAAGTCCACAACATGTCCAGAGAGAACCCATGATGGGGTATGAGGAGGGTGACGGCGTAAGCTTTCTGCATATGTAGGGATTGTATGGCCGTAGAATCACGCAGTTTCTCAATCCTAATCCAGCATCCCAGCATCCCAACTTTCCTATATTTGTGTTACAAACCTTTGATTATCAATGTACATCGATTTTGAAGCCGGTGTGGCCTAGTGGATAAGGTGCTCGGCTCGTGATCGAGAGGTCGCGGGTTCGACTCCCGCCCGGGGCACACCGGTGTTCTGTCTTTCGGATGAGACAGTAAAAACCGAGGTCCCGTGTCACGGTAGGCGTGGCACGTAAAAGATCCCTCACTGCTTCGGGTGGGTCCGTTGCAAAGGTCTAAATTTGTATGCAATGCATCAGGCAGATGCCGTCACCATATACGTGAAATAATCGTGGAGTGACGTAAAACAATAATCAAACAAACAAACATCGATTTTGTCATACAGTTAGTCAACTGACGGGCATAAAATTTGTTCCGTCTTTTGCGATGAAGTCGTTTTGATGTTGAGCTGATAGTTGCTCTAACTTCAAATATATGATATAGTACGAGGAATTCATCGAGAAGTATTGAGATTACGAAAATTAAAATACTACCTATAATCAGGTGCGTGTACTATGATGTAATAATGTACAGAAGAGTAAAATTCTGTGTAAGAACACATATTTTGCATCCGTTACGGAAATTGCCGAGTAGTTACGATTGAGCAATTTTAGCCACATGGCCGGGTGCATCTTTTCATCGTCTGTGATGTGAACGCTAGTTTTAGATTGGGTCAACCTGTGATGTGAATGTTCAGAATATGATTTAGTTCTATCAGTCTATATAAAGACGATTCAACCCACATTTTTTGTCGTGAACGTAAGGGGCCTTGCGGTTAAGAATGAAAGGCCATAATATTTAACTGCAACTTTCATATCTGAAATATTTCATTCATTAAACATTTAATATATAACACTTAAATGAGTAAAAGAACATAATTGCGCTGAAGTTTATTCACATAATGTATATTTAATTTTTTTCTAAAATGTATGAATATAAAAGGAGCCTGTCCATCGGCTATTAACGTTATTTTATTTGACAGAATGTCGACATATAAATCGTTGAAGTGTCTATATGATACTTATGTTCAACAGTTTAAGATGGAACACTTTGTGTCTTTAATTAAACAGATTACTTTTACCATTAAACGTTTCCTCAGTTGAACGCAAATGAGAAAACGGTATATATAGTATATATGATATAGTAAAGAAAAACAAATGTGGCATACTTTCACTTTATACTTCACTAGAGAAGACACGATTCCTCACCTCCTGATCATATTGATAAAATTAAAGATTTAATCCTACATCAATTTTCAGTATCTTTGCAGCGATGTACTCATAACTAGTCTACTTTTAAAACATTTCAATCGTTATTTTACAGATAATGCCCAATGTATAAAATCTTGACCTTTCCTATCATACTTCAAGATATTGAAAAAGCAATCTGTTTTCTGAAGGTTTTAAGATCTGGGAATTGGTCCCATTCGCTTTGTTTTTCATACCTTTCATATTATACGTTGAGATCTTGGAGTGGACAAACTGCATTTGAGTTTTTTTTTTTTTTTTTTTTGAAACGAATGTAACCTATTGTACAATTGTAACTCACCTGTATGAAAATGTAACCATTCAAAAAGTTTAGCATTTCCTAATGTCGACAAATTAAATAAAGTGTCAAAATAAATGCAGTAAATCACTACATAACTAAGTATTTAAATAACTTAACTTCACTTTTCTACGTAATATATACATGATAAGCAAAGATCTCGTTCCTCCTTTCTTTTATCTCAGAAGTAATGTATTACATGAAAAATTGATAGATATGTTAGAAGAATATGACATATTTTATTTGTTTTTTTTTTTTTATATGTTATCTTCTATTTTTGCAAGGCGTTTACAAGATCAAAGGTAATACAGATAAAAATACAAAATGTATATGCATGAAAAACCCATGGTTTGTGTCAAGTGCAAATTATTGAAGCAATTAGTGACAGAATAATTAAACGCAATACAGGCAGACTGCTTAGATTAATGTCGTTGGCAGGCAGAGTTTCCTTTGAAACACCAATGGTAACAGCATCTAACAACAGAATCGTTACTGTTAAATTCTTTATCGATATTGCTGAACTTGCAGACAAACTACCTTAATGGCATTGGTAAATTTTTGGGTGAGGCATCATATAAAAATTTGACAGTGACTTAAACAAGTATAATTCTAATAATAAACGCTTTTTCCTGGTTAATGTATAGGGAATGGAAAGGCTGTAACAACAACAACAATAATAATAATAATAATAACAATAATAATAATAATAATAATAATAATAATAACAATAATAATAATAATAACTATCAATATGTTATCAGTAGCGTTAAGTGAACGTTCATTCGACTTGCTATAGCTCTTAAACCTAAAGAAGTTTGTAATATTTTGTTGAAAAATAAAAAATAAAAAATGGTAAAACGGAGGGTTCCTATGAACTATTTCTTTATAATAATGGAAAGACGGAGGGTTCCTATGAACTATTTCTTTATAATAATCTACCCATATCCTGCCCACTTCCTCATAGTATCGAAGATGTATCTGTATCATAAAACAATCGCTCGCTTTTGAAAAATGCTGGTATAGACGCTTACTGTTACTTCTGACGATTTCCCATTGTAAATTGTCAATTCGTGACATATGTATTATCTACTTATAAAACTCGTTTATAAGGATTGAACGATGCCTAACATACTATTATTCTAGTGCGTTCCATGTGCATGGGGTAAGGGTATTATACTTATACAATGATATGGTTTTACGAAAGTTCAATGCAATCTTAGCTAAAGAAAATAATCAAACTAGTCTCCGGGAGACCAACGGTATCAAGCACAACATTTCCAGTGATGCATGATATACCTGAAGACAAGTAATTTGTAAAAATGTGCATATGATGCACTAAATAATAAAATTGATGCACATTGGTCTACATATGATTTATCCTGATAACGCTGAAGCATTTGGTCCTCTTCCTAATACCTATAAAGGTTTAATGATTGGTTGATTGGTGTTTTACATGTACGTCGCTTTCAACAATTTTTCAGTTATATCGTAACATGGAAGCAGGAGGTAACCAACCTCTTAAACATAGTGGCGCAACCCGGGAATCGAACCCGGATCGTCGGCGCCGCAAGCCAAGCGCTTAACCACTACACCAATCTTTAAAGGTAGGAATGGTATAAGGAAAATTCAATAACTCCATTTTAAAGGAAGTTTTTAAACCACTTGGACTCATCTGGAGTAGCTAGTGTATACTTTGTTCAGATCGCAATAAAATGGCAAAATACATACCGGTCAGAATTACGAATGGTATCTTGGTATTCTTTAAAATTGTTTCCCCTACATATCGCTTCCAGATCGGCAAAGCACAGTTTACTCATGTTGAGGTCAATTTATATTTTTGATATATTGGTCTAACTCTGGATTACAATATCTGCCTATATTTTTATGACCACCCATTTTGAGAAACTGTTTGATTCCTTGCTCTGTGTATGAAAGATTTTTGTAGAATTTTAAATATGTGGCCTTTGATTATACTGAATTTGTGGTGAGTGGGAAGGTGGGTCCATACTACTGTCATATCAATTAGCCGTCGGTGTCGCAACTATTCTCTCTCTCTCTCTCTCTCTCTCTCTCTCTCTCTCTCTCTCTCTCTCTCTCTCTCTCTATCTATCTATCTCTCTCTCTATTACTACATTATTACAGTTCAATACCCTGGCGACTTCTATCATACATTTATCATACAGCAGCTTTCTTCTATTTCCTCACTTTTACAGCGCTGAATTTATAGGCTACACATGGCATGCCTATGAATGCATAAAGCAATAGGCAAATCAAAATACCTTGTCGCACATCTCATTTTCAGAATGTTAAATTATATTCTAAGGTGAGACCTAATCCGAACATTTTAGATATAAAATTTTTCATCAGTACTTCTTGTTTACCGAATTTTGATTCACCGAATCCTCTGTCAGAAATTTAGTTTCAACACGAGGCTTAGCCGAGCAGTGAAACAAGAATTTCTGAAAGGGGATTCGCTAAATCTCGGTCAGTTTTTGTTAAACACACACACATGATAACCCTATTCTGAAGCTTTTGGTCTACATAATGAGAGTAACTGTATTAATATTTATCTTACTGTGACGTCAAAACAAATTTAGATGGCGTATCTATATAAGTTTACTGCAAACAACAAAAGAAAATACTACATAAATATATTTCTACATTGCACATGTGAAAAAGATTAACCTCTTACACAATATAAAAGGGTCACAGCTGGAAAACCGTTGTTGTTTTGTGTTTCCTTGAAATGAGCGTTGCGACCTGGAAAACACATATATATACAGTCATCAGCTATAAATTTGTAATACAGGTATGCAGTATTTAAATTTTTTTCTTCTGATTGCAAGATAAGTTTAGCCTCTAAACAAGATGGTTTGATTTATTTTTTTAATGTTAGCTTTTTCTTTTTCTTTATTTTGGGGGTTATTTTTGTGTTTTAGTTAATTTATTTGTGGTTGGTTTTTTTTTTTTTTTTTTTTTTTTTTTTTTTTTGTTCTCGGGGTGGTTTTTTTTTTTTTTTTACTTTAGTACTTTTCTTTATTTCACGTGTTTTCTTTTGCTTTGGGGGGGGGGGTGTTGTTGTTTTGGGGTTTTTTTAGGGGGTGGGTTGGGTGGCTGTATTCTTACATCTCTTTATTTAACGTGTTTTGTATTTATACTCTTCTCTCTGTGGATTTTTTTTTTATTTATTAATTTGTTTTTAGAAGAGGGGCTTAATAATTTACTTATATAGTTTCCTTTATTATACTATTTTTTTTTTTTTTTTTTATTCATTTGGTTTCTTTTTTCTTTTTGCTTTTGTTTGTTTGTTTTGTTCTGTTCTATTATAATTATTATTATTATTATTATTATCAATTATTATTATTATTATCATTATTATCCTTTGCTTGTTTATTTATGAGCGTCCTTCTTAATACATTTATAGCACATTTATTTTTATCACGAACTGCTATATTAATGTAAATATATGCAAAACGAAAAAATTACCTTATCATAAATTTAGACACTATAAAGTCATGAAGGTTAATGCATTCAGTATATATATATATGATTAATTAGGACTTTACGTTCATGCTGGATGAATTACTCTGATGATATAAAAAGAAAATGAAGTGTTTGAATGAGGCTGGTATCCCATCTGCCGTACAATCATTTTTTTTTTGTAATGCCATCGCATGTATTTCATAACTTGTTACCAAATTTTATTGTTCATTCCCTGCAGCTAAGTCGCATGTCTATCCCTTTCCTTTTTTGTATAATGGTGGTATTTGTCTTTGTTACTTATCAGAATGTTTAGTGACGAATAACACAAAGTAAAACAAATTACATATTAACAGATAATAATACGGGGATTAGACTTTAACATTGTTTATACAATGATTAGAAATTAATGGGAAAACAGCGAAAATGTTACCTATGTACAACCAAAAATATATTTAAATGAAAGGGATGCATTGCTGTACTTAAAATCTAACGGGGCATCAAATTATAAGCCATACATTATGTAGTCTACACAGTGGCATGATACACCGTATGTAGTTTAACTATCTACGGCACTCCAAGCTTCATACTACTTTTATCTTTGTGATATGTGCGGCTCTATTTAAGCCTATAAGAAAATGAATAAAATGTATTGGCGATGACCACGCTGTTTTCGAACCTATCGGATTCTACAAAAATCGTGGATACAGGATACAAACAACTAAATTAGAATAACCGGTTTACTAATTACAGATGTAAAATACGAAAATAACTGGTGCCACATGACTATGGCACTTACAACAATGCACCACAGTGGACATTCACGGACCCCTGAAATTCAGAGGTGAGACCAGGTGTCCGGGAGGTGCATATGGTACAGTATGACAATCAAGGGGTGTTTATGGACTATTCTAATATCATAATCTTTAAAATACTTGACAACAATAAGAATGCAAGCGTGTGGTTTATATATAAGATTTCTGCAAGTTTTCACCACATACTTGTATATATCGTGTATTTTTACCTGGTCAGGATGGCACCATGCTAAATATAATGCTATTATGCATTTTGAAAGCCGGGTATTTCATTTTACATTTGGCGAGGATCACTTGAAAATATGCATATGCCGGTCATAAGCCAGAGACATATTCTCGATCGCGCAATTCTTACCAGTAGGAGTAGGTATAGAGGTGGTAAGCGTTGGTAAATTGTTAAAACGTATACATCGTTTCCTATATTCAGTGGCAAGTTATTGAGGTTACTGGGAGTTAGGAATAGTTGTGTACAACCTTGAGCAAACGTCCCTCTGGTGAAATCGAGAATTCCTGACTGATTCATCATCTCTTGGTCCTGATATTGCACATGGTTTGAGCAATCACCCAATAGTCTGCGGTGTGTGAGTGTGTGTGTGTGTGTGTGTGTGTGTGTGTGTGTGTGTGTGTGTGTGTGTGTGTGTGTGTGTGTGTGTGTGTGTCATAGCAAAATGCAACGTTATGCATTGATAGTTTGCTGTTGGATTGAAGCAGTTTGCTCTGTTGTAATAAACTTTTGTTGATTAATGCATCAATAGGCTTTGAATGATATTTGTTCTATGTTTTGGCTTATGCATTGATGTATATTGTATTATGTAATATGGATATAGGCATTAATTATATGCGATGGACATCCATATGTATGTTGTGGATTTATGTGTTAATAATATGCTATGATAAACCTTTGTTAGTAAACTTGTGTGTGCTCGTGCATTTAAAATAAAACAGCAGAGATTTAGAAGAAAATAAGTACGACTTCTGGAATTAAATAAGTGTATCATAGGAACTTACAAGGTTCAATAAACAATAGATATTTCATTACATAAGAAAAAATATCAAAAATATTTTCTTTGATACTTTTTTTAAAAATATATAACGAATATATGTATATGCATATATGTATATATGTAACGAAAGCAATGTCATAAGAGTTATCCCACTTACAACAATACGAAACTCATATTTTATTAAATTTATATAAAGTAACCAAATAACACAATTCATATATTCAATATAGAGAAACAGAATAACATTTATAATCTATTTATACGATGTAAACGACTATTTATCATAATATGAATACAATATGAAAATCAACATGAATGTACTTATAAGACAAATTGACTGAACATTTACCAATATTGGTATAACTAGTAAATTAATAATACGATTTAAAGTGCTTATAGAACAGATAGACTGCACATTTAACAATATTGGTGTAAGTTTAAAAATAATAAATGTTTTAAACTTTTAGTGTAACTTATATCATCATATCTAAAGTAGAATATCAGGATCTCTTTTTGTTTGAATTTTTGACCACAGATTGCTCAGTCGTAACTAAACAGCCCTTTCTGTAACGGATGCGTAATGTGTATTCTTACATATAATTGTAATCGTGTATAGTATCCATGTGAAAATCGTTTTGAGTACATCATTACATCATAGTACATAAGTTCATAAATAAATAGCTAATATTTGTAAATTGGTAATCGCATTTTTTTTACTTCTGTGTTAGCAATGAGCAAGGAATAAGATGCATTCTCTGTACTATATCTTGGCGCAGATTTGAAGTTAGAAATACTATGAGGTTAAAATCCAGGGGACCCCATTGCAAAAGACGTGGACAAATTTCTGTCTCAGTCTAAAAATCAGAATACCTGTCATTGCCCTCTCATTTAGCCTTCATATAGCCATAATATGGTGACATATTGTCGTTTGCACACACCACATATAAAATATTAGCAGGAAGATGTAAATCTGAATGATTAACCTAATGTAGATATAAATTGTGATTAGCTGTAGAAATAGTTTATCTTGTACTCATTGGGGAAGTAGTGTTATTTCCCTCTACAAAATGGCGACTACTGTATACTGGCCAACCAATTCAAACTTCCTTGTGAGGCATCTCTCTCTACGCTTCCATAGCATTTGCCCTCTGACGCAGGACTGTTTACGTTTAGCTGCCTCCATCTTTTGGAATAGTCTAATAGCACACGGCATCCTCTCTAAAGGTGACCTTTCTGCCACATCGATAATATATAGGCTCTTCATGGGATTTGGAATCATTGTTACCTGATGACCAACCTGTTGTTCATCCTCCCTTAGTCTACGTAGCCGCCGTTTGTGCTAATAGTTCAGGGCGTTGTACATATTGTTGGCTGGCATTATCGAATTAATGGTGATTTATATCATTGACCTTATTGATGAAAACCATAATAATAATTGCGTTGATCTTTACCTTTATCATGCTGGTAACTTCGACTACTGCCATTATGTTGTTGAAATCGATTCACTACTAAATGATAAAGCCGGTGTGGCCTAGTGGATAAGGTGCTCGGCTCGTGATCGAGAGGTCGCGGGTTCGACTCCCGCCCGGGGCCGACCGGTGTTCTGTCTTTCGGATGAGACAGTAAAAACCGAGGTCCCGTGTCACGGTAGGCGTGGCACGTAAAAGATCCCTCACTGCTTCGGGTGGGTCCGTTGCAAAGGTCTAAATTTGTATGCAATGCATCAGGCAGATGCCGTCACCATATACGTGAAATAATCGTGGAGTGACGTAAAACAATAATCAAAACTACTAAATGATATCTATCCTACTAGCTAGTTGACGAAATATACCTTTTATTTTAGCCATGTCCGGGTTAGCTTGTGAAGACACGTCACTTATAGTGGTAAAGACCATTTGATACGTAGATTAGTTGCCATGGACCTTCTCATTTAGTCGAACTAGTCTATGGACTTTATCAAAGTCAGTTATGGTATCAAATACATTCCGGTAATATCTTTGAACTACTGATATAAATTACTCTACCATCGTTCTCCAAATTGTTCACGGTGATCATCTTTGGGTACCAATCCCTTATCTATAGCTTTCCGCATAATTTCCTCTATGCGACAAGAACTCCATTACATATAATCTTCATCTTTTTTTAATATTATGTAATGTGAGTATCTTTATTAGTTTGAAATATAATTCTGTGATTAACTGCAGATATATAATAAGGACTGTCTGCTTGTGATTTCATTTACATTCGTAGATTATTTACGATAACAGCTATGCATATGATAGCCATGTTACATGTTGTAATTACATTCAATTATCGATACGAAGATTTTAACATAAGAATTAAAGAAACGTGAATCACAGCTGTGTAGATTTAGGAATATAAGTTAAGTACTTCATTATATACTAATGTTATATTTGCAAAATTTGTTTCAGTATATTTGTTATGCAGCCGTTATTGGACTGGGCGTACAATTTACTGGTGCCGTCTTGCCTTCAGTCAAATATCAAATTGATATTTGTATAAGCTCGTATTAAGACGGGCAGATCACAATTTACTCATGTTAATGTAATTTTCTGTTTTTGATGTTTATAGAATTCCATAATAATATCAGTGTTCATTAGTGCTCTCGAATTCAGTAGTCTGTTGATCTTTATTCTATGTATAATGGATTTTTCGTAATTTTTATGAGTTCTTCTTTGATTGAAATGCATTTGTGGTTTAGACAAGGCCCGTCATAAAGTCCCAACTGCTTTGTCTCTCTGAATGGGACGCTCAGGACAAAGTCTGCATAAAAGTGTTTAGAATCACCAACAAAAGACTGTGTTCTGCATCGCAAATACAGTCTTATGTTTAAAACCCGTATGATATACCGAAATACGAATCACAAATTGTACACCAGGTACATGTTTGCAACTATTAACTAATTTTGTAAAGCTGGCCGTCATCCATATTGAATGTCTGCCTCTTATTTAATGTAAACCTTCAATCTGAGGGAAAAACAAACAAACAAAAAACTCTACATACATGGAGCTTTTTTAAAAAAGAATTCCCTCCTTACATACCCACTTTGTAAATGGTAAGTAATGTACGTGTACTTAATTTAAAGGATGGCCTTATCAAGTGGAAACCAAGATTCCACCAGACAAAGGCTAAGTGGACTTTTCTTTTATCCATTAAAACAAGATGCTGATGTAATGATTTTAATTTGCCTTTATCTTAGGTTATGCTGGTCCACGAATTGGTAGAGGTTGTAAAACTATTAAGTCTGTTTTACAAGACACAGAAAAAGCAAATGAGAAAAAAAGTTATATTTGATGCGAGAGAATTGTAAGAAATTTTACTAAACTCTACGGTAGATTTTAAAGAATCTCCAGTAGGAATCATGCCAAAACTTGAAGGACAATGAAATGGATACGGATGAATGATGTTCTAATATAACATAAAACGGGAAAAGTGGTCATGAGGACTGCTTTAGCAGACGCGCAACGACTACTCGACTGGACGGGAGTGCGTTTTGGCGTTAACTCGGGAGGAAATTTGCATTAACCCGTTTAGTCCCACGTCCGCTCGGTCCAGTCGCACGCTCTGGTGCTTATTTTTTTTCCTATTCCGTGGTACGAATGAAGTAAATAACATTGATCTAACTAAAACAGCGAGAATGTCACTATATATTAGTTAATAACATACAATTAATAAAGATTTTCATAAATTAACAAATGAAATTGCGGCGTAGACCTGGAGTGAGGTATTTATGAAAACTTTCTATTTTCAGATTATACTATGGCGTTATTCTTTTTCATTAATTCATTATGTTTTATTGATTTATGAATTTTTCTATTTATTTATTTACTTATAGATTCGTTTATGTATAAATTAATTTACTAATTGTTCAGATTATTTATTATTTCTATTAAAGAGAAAACTAATGCCATCTGACAAAACTGTATGACAAAAATCACCGAGGACATGCACCCAAAACATGATAATAGTAGAATATACACGGAAAAACGACATTACAAAAATATTCGATTGTGCTGCGGTTACGATACTGACTTAGAACGGTCAATTCACATAACAAACGTCATTCAATTGGTGTGGTTAATCGGTTTACAGGCGCCCACCTTCCTACTAACCGCAAAAGCATCATTAGTATCAGTTTAAATTATATATATATATTCTTTAAATTTATTTATTTCATCATCATCATCATCATCATCATCATCATCATCATCATCATCATCATCATCATCATCTTCTTCTTCTTCATTTTTATTATTATTTTTATTATTATTATTATTATTATTATTATTATTATTATTATTATTATAATTATTATTATTATTCTGATAATTTCATATCAGCGGCTTTTAAATAATTAAACGCATTCGTTATCGAGAGTATGATCCTGAGATCATCGCAAAGACCTTATTAAGCCCTTCTATAGCCTTATACAGACTTATACTTGAGCGTTGCATGACTAACCGGGCGGTGGGAACTCCATGAATGGCCTTGTCAAAACCATTTCAGAGGAGAAAAGGTCCTGAACCTCGTCCACTCTGACTGTTAGTCAGGATTTCTACAGATCAGGGATCTGACCTTGCTTACAGATGGGCAAAGCAGGATTTACTTATGTTAAAGTCACTTTAAATATTTTTGATACTAGAATAGTATCGCAAAAACGTTTCGTGTAAAAATTTTAATGACCACTCATTTTGAAAACCTGTTCATCTTCGTTTTCTATATGGAGGATTATTCATAAATTTTTTAATGTTTGTCCTTTAACAATGCCACTTTGCGTTGAGTGGGAAGGTAGGCCTCTAAATCGGTTAACCATATCATTTAAATGACGTTATTTTAAATAACCGTCCTAAGTATCGTAACTGCAGTATATTTTTGTAATGTCCTTATTTGGGGTTTAACTATTATCATGTTTTATGTGCATATCCTTGGTGATTTGTGTCATCCAGTTTTTTATATGCCTTATGTTGTATCAAATTAATATAAGTTTCATTATATTCTATGTTTGGAAAATGCATCCAATATTTTAAAACTTATCTCTTAACACGTAAGCGTTTACATTTAAAAAAAAATGCTTCATATATTCTCCAAATTGGATGACTATTTCGTTTAATTAATATGAAAAAAGTTCACCCTTGTAATTTATTGCACATTACAAAGGAAAACAGGTGATAATACCCGAGGGTTATGACAGACCTAGGTTTTAGTGCTTTTGTACTAACTCGAAATAAAGTCTTTAAAGTTATATGTTTTGGTATTTACTTTCTGCACATACCACTTCACATAGACTTAGAAACATAACTTTTATGTAGAACAAGAAACACTAAAAACACTGTTTGGTGGAATTTGTGTGCTTGATATTTATGTCACGGACTTTTCTTCCTAGAGGATTAAACAAAGTTTGTAAATTTCTTATTTTGCTACGTTATGGTGCATAAAAAACTTTCAAAGATATAATAATTTTGTTCCTATTTGTTCTGGTGATGATATAATGCCTTTCATCACAGACAATCCAGGCTCGACCCCAGGATGATATGTTTTCAGGGTTGGTTACTTTATGCTTCCATTTTGGTACTGCAACTTAATGGTGTTGAAAGCGACGTTAAACATGAAGCAACCACATATCTGAAATGTCATATTGCGTCATCGGTCTATACACAGGGTTTATGCCATTACTGGACTGGTCTTAGATTTCCACCGAAACTTTAATCAAGCATTTAAAATTGAAATAAAACCAAAGTTAAAATCAAAATTCATTACTGATACGAAAAAGTTGGTATCAATGAGATTGCAACTAATCCTGTCATTGCTCATTCATTATTTCCCATGTGCATCTGATCTCACTCCCTGTCGAGGTTTATTATAAACTTTTTATGTAGATGTTCTTTGGAATGTTTTCCACCTTGTTCTTTTTGTGTGACCTTGCTTTTGACTTGATTTTTGACTACCTAATTGATTTTATTTTTCATCTAATTATTGTGTGGATTTGACATCAATTGTTTTGATATCTGCTAAATAATATTACAATAAAAGACATTGTTACTATTATAACTAAATGTAATTTATTATGCATTGCAGATAGATCTTGCGCATATTCACGAAATTATGTCGGTTGTTGTTAATTAATACTTCTTCTTGAAAACTGGGGCAGTGCATACATATCCACATCCGTTGAAACAGCATTTATAGTTGCCAGGACATTGGTAGTCGGACTGGCATTCGTTGATACAAATTCCGCCGCCACCATAGACTTGTGGACAAACACCTGGTTTTTCTCCTGGAAATGGCGTTTGTGGCTGTCCTGAGCTCGGTCCTTGGTTAACTTGACCTGGATTGATTGACGCTGGCCCAACATTCATAGGACCTGACCCTGGATTCATTGTACCTGGTCCAGTTGAACCCTGATTACCTGGCCCGTATTTTGGATATATTTTTCCTGGTCCAGGAATTATCGGTTCAGGTCCGGGAATGATAGGTCCTGGTCCAGGAATAACAGGTCCTGGTCCGGGAATGACAGGTCCTGGTCCAGGAATGACTGGTCCTGGTCCTGGAATGACAGGTCCTGGTCCAGGAATGACAGGTCCTGGTCCGGGGTTTATAGGACCTGGTCCAGGTATGATTGGCCCTGGCCCGGGAATGACAGGTCCTGGTCCGGGATTAATTGGCCCTGGTCCAGGGAAAATGCCTTCTGGATAAGTACACGTACAGTGACCGCTTGATCCAGAACTACAACATTTGAGGATGGATGGGCAGTCATAGTCAGATTTGCACCATTGACCATTGCTGTCTCCATATCCTTTTGGACAAAACCCGGGTTTCTCCGAAGGATAAGGGTATGGAATAGAAGGTCCTGGCCCTGGGTTGATAGGTCCTGGACCAGGTATGATTGGTCCTGGTCCTGGAATGACTGGTCCCGGTCCTGGAATGACTGGTCCCGGTCCTGGAATGACTGGTCCTGGATTGATAGGCCCTGGTCCTGGATTGATAGGCCCTGGTCCTGGAATAACAGGTCCCGGTCCTGGCCCGGGATTGATAGGAGGGAATACGTTTATCGGGTGTGTGCAAGAACACTGTCCAGTGATCGCTGACTTGCAGCATTTAAGGTTGAACGGACAGTCATAGTCAGATTTGCAAAACTGACCACTGCTTTTACCATATCCTTTTGGACAAACACCTGGTTTCTCTTTAGGTGGATTATAGGACGCTAAAATGAAAAATCAATCATTACAATTACTATAGCCCAGGTAAAGGTATTTATTTAACAGTTTTAGGTTGGTTTTCTTTTTCTTTTCCTTTTTTTGTTTTTTTTTTTGGGGGGGGGGTGTTTTGTTTTTTTTTTTTTTTTTTTGTCATTTGGTTTTTTTTTTTTTTTTTTTTTTGGTTTTTTTTTTTTTTTTTTTTTTTTTTTTTTTTACTTTTTTTTTTTTTTTTTTTTTTTTTTTTGTTTTTTGGGTTTTTTTTTTTTTTTTTTTTTTTTTGTTTTGTTTTGTTTTTCGTGGTTTAAACATATGTTCATACAATTTAATGTTGTGTACCCTTTTTATAGTTATTTTGTATGTCACATATGCAGTACGTACTTGTCAGCATTTGTGAAATCAATATGGAAGAAATATATGCAGTTTTTAGAGAGTAATTCCATAAATACTTTATTTTATGTTTTTGATTATAAGGCATGTGTTTACCTGTGAAGTAATTCACTCATATGTAAATTATGAATATAATAATAATCTAAATGAACTTTTGTAATTGAGCGTATTCGGGTTTTGGCAATATATACATGTATGTACAGTTAATATTATAACAGAGCTTTCATACTATTGTGGCATGCATCTACATATTCATGGTGTATATACAGTTGGGTGCAGTCCTAACCTTACATTCAAGTGCACTTGACAAGTGCATTTTAAGTTTAGTTTTTCGTCCCGAAAACATTCATTAAGTTTAGTCAAGTGCACTTGGTATCAAGTTTACTTTAAAGTAATTCCGTCTTCAAGTTTACTATCACGTGACACCAAGTTTACTTTTCACGTTTTATTTATTACAATTATCCAGTTTTGTATAACACAATAGAAATAATTGTCTTATTATGTACAATTGTATATTTTATATTTAAAAATATTTTTAATAGAGAAATGTAGTAAATGTACATGTATACAGAAAGTAAACTAAACTTAAAGTACACTTGGAGTAATCTTGGAATCAAGTTTAGTACTAAACTTGGAACCAAGTTTACTACTAAACGTGATTCCAAGTTTACTCTTTTGTCGCCAAGTAAAGCAGTCATAAAGTTAACCTGAAGTGCACTTTATGTAAGGTTAGGACTGCACCTAACTGTAGTTACGTTTATATTACATGATAGAAAATTTAATATGAAGTATTTCTTCACTCGTATTATAGAATATATAGTTACCAGACACGATACCAACAACCAGAAAAAATATAGTGTACGTCATGACGAATCTGTGGATACTGAAATGGAAAATGTCGTCAGTATCTTAATTATATCAATACATTTATTCTGTCACATAATTTGTGGCGGTAACTATAAAGTCTAAATTATGCAGCAGACCTACTCAAAGTCAAATTCTACATTCTACCATGACCTTGACCCTCGATTTTAGTTCATCATAGATACATGTAATTTAAAACGAAATATCGTTTGCACTGCTCATATAGTGGATTAAAGATTACATTACTAAGAGTTCTTCTTCTTACAGTTATGCAAGGTAAATTACATGCGTTCAAAGTCATTGATTTTGCAGCATTATTTGTCTAATGTGTCATGTTCTAATTTTTGAATTTACTTTGGGAGGGTAAATACAAAAATATTTGTACTTACCACAACCAAGTTAAAGTCAAAAATTAGAACATGACAGATGAATGAATTTTTGCCAATGCTATAGACTTATTTAAAGCTGCGGGGTTCCTTTTAGAGACAGTCTGTCCGACGGAAAGAAAAACAAGATAATTATAATAGTGGTAAAGGCATAAACGAAGTTGGATTTCAGAACCAATGCATATGTTAGGACTAGTATTGTATGTAATATCACGTTAACCGAATCAGACGAATTGAAAACATCAAATAAATACAATTACCAATGATTACTAAATAATAGATGTGATTTATTTTCCAGAATTTGGGAAATAGCAACAAAAATGTGTAAAACGAACGAAAACAGCGGAGAAATGATAATTTTTTTTTCAACTGACTAAAACGCACAAAAATGAACCAATATACTTTAAAACAAAAAAAGAGCCATAACAATATATATATATATATATATATATATATATATATATATATATATATATATATATATATATATATATATATATATATATATATATATATATATATATACTGGTCTTTAAAGCAAACTCAATTCTTCATATGTCAGCAAATCATGCAAAATATTTTGGATGTATAAATTAATACAACTGCACATATCAATACAAAATCAGATTTGAGTTCCTTTACGCAAACTATGCTGTGAAGGTCCTGGTGTTGAGAAATTTCCAAATCAATAACGTAAAGACAATAATATCGAAAACATAAAAAGAAACTTGTTGTACAAATATGAGAATTCAGAAAACAGAAGAATCATTCTGATATTATAAACTGCATATTGATTGAGTATTTATTTACAACCAAAGAACATGTACACGTATATGGTTCACACCACATCTGTTTGCAATTCGTGTTTATACAAATAAGGTAATAATCTTCTTTTTTTAATTTATTTTATTTTTTTATCATTTTATTTTATTATTTTTATTCAAATATTTGATGACGTTTATGTATATGTTTCTACATCAAGTTATTGAAAAATAATTAGCGAGACATTGAAATACTTTACCCCTACATATTATAGTTTAATTTCATAAAAGGAACATATATTTTGGGTCTTACCACAATGTGAAAAGTAACATCAGATAATCAATAGAATATATGATCAATGATATAACTTACTGTTAACCCCGTCAATGCAGATACTGTGAAGTATACCACAGTTAATGCCTTATTTATATACTAAATGTACAGGAAATTAGACAAAGATCGTGTTTAATAAAACAAAGAATGCAACCACCGGATTCTGATGTAATATGGATTGCATAAACTATCGATTCATTTCTTGTCATTTTGGATAAAGGTAAACGGAAACCGTATAACAATGATTACTTCAGTCCTTTTGATCCGAAAATGTTTAAGTTGTCTAAACATTTTTAATATCAACCTTTAGACACATACATGCATAGAGACGTGTGATACAAGAAAATAAATATGTTTGAATTTGCACACCGTGCGATATCGTGCATGTTTCTACATGTTAATATGATTCATCGGGATAAAGGTTCTTTCTTTCGATTTTAGAGTTAAAAATTTTTAAAAAGACAAAAATGCTGAGTGACGCAATTATTTCAACTGCATATTCCATATACTGGACAATATTATACTTGGATTGCGTCGGGAGGAAAAAAAAATTGTCCTGTGGAATATAGTTTTTGTTTTTGAAGTTATGGGTGTGAAATGCGTAATGCGGTACGATAAAGGTAATTATGTAGTAGGATGTCTCTTTCATTTGTTATGTACTAAAAATAGATTGTATTTTCCTTGTAGAATTAACACAGTAGACGATCATTCAATTAAATCCGTTGTTTCTGTTGTCTTCCATGTTAATTACAACTAATTTGACTGTGAGTAAATTTTATAAATGTTTTCTTTTTCCTTAGGTGTTAATTTGTTTATTTGTTTCCGGTAAGACTTTAGATGCTTAGATAATAGAGAAATACATGTAACTTGTCCAAAATCATCAAAATGAAAGGAAATCATCAAAATGAAAAGCACACAAAATCAACAAAAATGGAAAATTAAATAAAACATGCCAAGAACTTCTGCTAAGGAGATAAGTGAACCCACCAAACGGGGAGTGAGATCAGGTGCTCGGGTCGAATAAGCATATCCTACATGGTGACAACACCCATCACATAAGTGTGTTAGAAATTGTCAGTTCAGGGTCCGGCGCCATAAACTGAGAATATACTTAAGTCAAAAATTTCATTTTAATTTATTCCATTATCAAACGTTCAAATAAATTTTAATGCAGAATGGTTTAATTCTATTTCCAGTAGAATAAAACTAAATAAAATCCAAATCCCAGTTATTAATTCATTGATGAACAGAAGAATATGAGTTTTTGACTTAAGTATATTCTCAGTTCATGGCGCCGGACCGAGGTGTATAGATATTAAATTCAGTCAGCTTCATTCTCGAGAACGTTCTGATTTTATGACGTTTAGGAATAGATTATTGTGCAAATGCCACGACAGGACTCATTCACTATGTAAGCAAAACTTAAAAATTTTACCGACTCACTCGAATGGCATGGACCAAGATAAATCGACAACCGAGTCGGAAACCAGTCATTTGAAGGAAACTCAGTACAATACTAATTTATGAATTTGCCTTTTCGTTTTCTAAAGAAAGGAAGCGCTGACACGTACTATTTATTGTATTTATTTTTAAAACTTTTGATATAAAATGCATATTTCAGCTTAAGATCAACCTCGATGAGGAAGGCGAAAATCATTTTAAAATATATATCTATCCTTTTAATAATGCAAGTTCTTGCTGTCGAAAATATCTTGTGTATATAAGATACTCGTACGCTATCTATGCTGGGTTTGACCATTTATAACATGGCACATGTAGCATTATATAAAGGAAAACTTGTATAACAGAATTTTACTAAGCTCAGGTTAAAACCCATTTTATTTCAGAGGGACAGCTAATGTAGAGGTTAAACATTTTCCAGTGGGCGTTATGTAAGAATTACAGGAAACCATTTTTGTTCTTTGTTAAGATTGCTTGTTGTACGAGCAAATTAGAATCATTTAGTTTTTGCAATCATTTGACAACACCTTTATGTGAATCGAATGTGGGTTCATTTTCAGTAACGTCGAGGCTCTAAAGGGTACGCTCTGGAATATGTCATATATTTACGTGTTTCTGTAGAGGTATACATTTTGAAGCTTGGACTACTACTGAAGTAGCTGTTTCCACCATCAACATCCTGTAATAATGTCAGATCTTAACTTTATCAATTAAATTAAAAATCAAAATTTTAGTACATAACCAGCAAATGCCATAGAGCCATGTAGTTAGAGACTACAAAATAGATGAAATAGATCAGTCATATCATCGTCATATTCATTATATAGAATTGTTTTTATAATAGTACGACAGTTCATTTTCATTTGACGGGGAAGATGACGCATTGATGATTTGAGAAACACAGAAGATGACCCTGATTAAATAAGAAGACATCTTTTCTTCGTTTGCTAATGATATCTAAACATTACAAAATAAAACATCAAAATTATGCGCATGTTATCATTGCCTTTAGCATAACAGAAATTATAGTTACTAAATTACAATATTAAGTATTTATTATGCATTTCTAAATATGTAACACAAACATGTATATAAAATATACTCTTTCCATATTCCGATTATCAATAACATATCGAGGCATGGGACGCACTTTGCCATAGATATATCCAAAGCGAGGGGTATTATGTTCGCGATATCCAGGAGGATGTTTGGTGTTCCGTATCAATCCTCTGTATGTGTCTGTTGCATACGTTTAAATTTCTATAGAACGCATCGATCAAATGCCGTCAAAATTTTAATGCGAAATTTTGATGTGACCAAAAAAAAAATGAAAAGAAAGAAAAACCAAAAAAAAAAAAAAAAAAAAAAGAAACAAAAAAAAAAAAAAAAAAAACCCCAGCAGAAGGAGACAAATGTATATCACAGCATTACAGAAAGACTTGACAGGAATACATAAGTTAAACGACCAACATAGTTTACAATGATTATCTGAAAATAGGCTTTCAGATTAAGACAGAGATACTGTTCAATTTGCACTACCGTTGTGCACTCATGTTTCCTGCACGATAATATAATACGCCATGATACTGTGATAAGAAAACAAGGGAGATTGGAACCAATCGGAACAAAAGTTCTAGCGACATTTAAACCTGTAGGATCTTCAGATATATAAATTGACGATGCATAATATATACTTATTTATTTGCTAACTTTCTATTTAACTTAAACTTTTATTTAACTTTTATTATTCGTTGTAATGCGAACATAGCCAGCGTAGCACTATTAGGTACTTGGGTCGTGACCGAAAGGTTCTTGTTACATCCCTCGCCCGCCGGGGGCATACTAGTGTCCTCTCTCACATGAGACAATGAAAATCGAGGTCCAGTGTCACGGTAGGCGTGTTACGGAAAAGATCCCTCAATACTTCGGGTGGATTCCTTACAAAGGTATAAATTCTGTGCAGTGTATCAGGCAGATGCCATCACCATATACGTAAAGTATTGTTACAGAGAGGGAATACAATAATCTTAAACTTATTTTCATTATCTAAAAACTGTAAACATAATATAAATATGCGTAAATCAAATACATCAGATGTATATCTCGATAGAAATTATCACCACAGTTATTCGAGGCAGAATTGTCAAATCGGATGTTATAAGCAAACGCCGGTGTGTTTTATTGCCTTTTATAAAATAATCAACACAAACATGCCTTAATAACAATAATTAATTGAATTTTATGGAAAACTCTATCAGTTTATAGTCAGAATTATGTTTTTATGATGGCTTTTCCTATGTTGCTGCCTTTGAACAACCCCATGAAAGCTGCGGGCATATTCTGAAATCCATCTGTGACACTTTCTTTGTATTTGATTTTACCCTGCAAAACACAACGTATAGATAATTATTTCTTATCTCCATTGTATTTATTCAATATACACAATAAAATTGTTTTAGTTAGGAATGCAACTTTGTAGTTTTTCAGTTCTATCAAACACATGTAAAGATTTGCTTTGACAGTTATTTCGTCATTTCTGGCTACATCCCTTAAAGTGTGACAGAAGAAATTACTGATATGGTATATTACTTTGAGTTTGTGTACCATCATGGGAAAGACGAAACACTAACAAACAATAAACACTTAAGCCATTTACAATCCTATTTAAGTCTAGGTATGACGCTTTACCTCTTGTATCCATTGTTTCATAGCCTTTTCTCCTTCAGCCCAGCGTTGATACCATCGCATGACTATGAAACCTTCAACACGAAGTTGTTTACCCAGGATTGTCATGAATGGTAAAGGTCCTGCAAAAAAGGTGAAATAATAAAACAGTGGTAACACACATTAACCCCAAAGTAACGACTATATTGATAACTCTTTTCTCTGAATGCACACACCTTCTCGTATAATATCATTTACAAAACGAAGTTGCAATGTATGTTCTAAGATCTCTACAAGTATAGAGATGTGAGGCTATGTAAGAAACAAAGTGATAGGCCTAGTGTCGGTACATCCCTGAAATTTCGTAAAAATAAATTTTCTTGATACATTTTGTTATAAAGTTGTTAATATTACACATCGCGAAATAACTGGACACTCTCATGAAAGTTTGAACTCTCTCTCAAAAAGTTTATGAATTCGCGCACAATGTGTGGTATGTCTCTATTGACAATACGGCTGAGTGATATAATCGATGCCCGATGTGACATCACAACTTCTCTTGAGATTATTGTCGAGTTCAGTAAATGAACATAAAGGGATTTCGATCAAAATGATCAAATGGGATCTGAATAAGGCAAAGCCAAGTCAAGGTCAAGCAGTTTGTGTAAGACTTCAATTCACCGTGTGTTACCTTCAAACCCAATCAAGATCAGCGTACTGTAAGTGATGGATATCTAGATAAAGACTGAACAGTGGACATCCGATGATTTTAATATCGGACTAACTAAAATAAACGAATTGTCACCCTAAATTCATTACAGTAGACGAATTGTCACTCTGAACTCACTACAGTAGACATATTGTCACTCTAAACTCACGACTGAAGATACAATTTACAATTAAGCTCACTGCAGTAGATGAATTATAACCTTTAGACAACCCCTGTTGATAAATTATACCATTAGACTCACTAGTGTAGATGAAATGTTACCTTAATCTCCCTACTGTAGATACATCGTAACCTTACAGTCACTGCTGTAGATGAATTATAACTTTTAATTTACCACTTTTGATAAATTATACCATTAAATTCAATAATGTAGATGAATTGTTACCTAAACCAGACTATTACAGATACCTTATAACCTTAAACTCGATACTGTAGAGAATATCAACCTAAAACGCACAACTGCAGAGGAATTATAATCCCACACTCACTACTGTAGATGAATTATTACCTTACACTCACTACTGTAGATGAATCATTACCGTATACTCACTATTGTAGATGAATTATTACCTTACACTCACTACTGTAGATGAATTATTACCTTACACTCACTACTTTAGATGAATTATTACCTTATATGTACTATTGTAGATGAATTATCACCTTACACACTGTACTGTAGATGAGTTATCACTTTACACTCACTAGAGTAGATAAATCATTTATTTACACTCACTACTGTAGATGAATTATCGCCTAAAACTCTCTACTATAGATGAATTATTACCGTACACTCACTATTCTAGATGAAATATTACCTTACACTCACTACTGTAGATGAATTATTTTCTGCACTCACTAATGTAGGTTAGAAAATACATGAAATTTCTCTGATTTTATTTTTTATTTTTATATTTTTATAACCTCTCAATATGCGATACCAGTTGGCCTGTGTTCTTTACATGGAGGATTATTTATTAATTTTTAAATGTATGTCCTTTAATTGTTCTGCTGTTACGGTGAGTGGGAAGGTAGACCCGTAAATCGGTTAACCACACCATTTGTTTGACTTTTGTCAAATTAAATGACCGCCCTAAGTCGGTATCGTAATTGCAGTACAATCAAATATTTTTGTAATGCGTTATATGTGCTAGTATATTATTGATATTCATGTATTGTATGGCTCCATGGTGAATTCTGCCACATAACTGAGCCAGTAACTCCTCTTTTTTCTAGATAACACTAACCTTCATATACACAAGGTCAATAAAACAGTCGGCTTAAAAGCATAGATCTTGGTCATTGGATAAACTGGCACTCATCTAACAAATATACATTTGTTTCAACAAATTTTAATATTTAATTCAAATCGAAGGATAGGGAATGGTGGTAAGAAACACAACATTTGTGTTTCTAATAACTATTCCGTTTTTGAAGACTATTGATGGAGTAGATGCTTTATACAGCTACTATTGCATTTACTTACTTACCAGTTGGTGGGTATACCGTCACCATTGCATATAATTACTTACCTATTTGAGGAGTAGTGACGTTTTACAGCTACTGTTGCATGTACGTACTCATTTGCTGGTAGAATAGTGGCGTTATACTGTCACTGTTGCATATAACTACTTACTTGTTTGTGGAGTAGTGGGGTTATACAGTTACTATTGCAAATAACTATTTGCCTACTGCTGGAGTAGTGGAGTTATACGGTTACCTTTTTATATAATTACCCAACTAGTAGAGTAGTGGCGTTATACAGTAACTTTTGTATATAGTTACCTACCTACTGGTGGAGTAGTGGCGTTATTTAGCTGCTATTAATATTGCATATACTTACTTACCTGCTAGTAGAATAGTGTTGTTATAGTCACTATTTCATATAGTAGCTTATATATTGGTGAGATAGTGGCATTATACAGTTACTATTTTATATAATTACTTTCCTATAGCTACTAGTGGAGTAGTGGTATTATACAGTTACTGTTGTATATTGGAGTAGTAGCTTTATACAGTTACTGTTGTATATAATTACTTACCAACTGGTGGTGTAGTGGTGTTATACAGTTACTGTTGTATATAATTACCTTCTAGTGGAGTAGTGGTGTTATACAGTTACTGTTGTATATGATTACTTACCAATTGGTGGTGTAGTGGTGTTATACAGTTACTGTTGTATATAATTACTTACCAACTGGTGGTGTGGTGGTGTGATACAGTTACTGTTGTAAATAATTACTTACCAACTGGTGGTGTGGTGGTGTTATACAGTTACTGTTGTATATGATTACTTACCAGTTGGTGGTGTAGTGGTGTTATACAGTTACTGTTGTATATAATTACTTACCAATTGGTGGTGTAGTGGTGTTATACAGTTACTGTTGTATATAATTACTTACCAACTGGTGGTGTAGTGGTGTTATACAGTTACTGTTGTATATAATTACTTACCAACTGGTGGTGTGGTGGTGTTATACAGTTACTGTTGTATATAATTACTTACCAACTGGTGGTGTGGTGGTGTTATACAGTTACTGTTGTATATAATTACTTACCAATTGGTGGTGTAGTGGTGTTATACAGTTACCGTTGTATATAATTACCTTCTAGTGGAGTAGTGGTGTTATACAGTTACTGTTGTATATGATTACTTACCAATTGGTGGTGTAGTGGTGTTATACAGTTACTGTTGTATATAATTACTTACCAACTGGTGGTGTGGTGGTGTGATACAGTTACTGTTGTAAATAATTACTTACCAACTGGTGGTGCGGTGGTGTTATACAGTTACTGTTGTATATAATTACTTACCAGTTGGTGGTGTAGTGGTGTTATACAGTTACTGTTGTATATAATTACTTACCAACTGGTGGTGTGGTGGTGTGATACAGTTACTGTTGTAAATAATTACTTACCAACTGGTGGTGTGGTGGTGTTATACAGTTACTGTTGTATATAATTACTTACCAATTGGTGGTGTAGTGGTGTTATACAATTACTATTGTATATAATTACTTACCAACTGGTGGTGTAGTGGTGTTATACAGTTACTGTTGTATATAATTACTTACCAACTGGTGGTGTGGTGGTGTGATACAGTTACTGTTGTATATAATTACTTACCAACTGGTGGTGTGGTGGTGTTATACAGTTACTGTTGTATATAATTACTTACCAATTGGTGTTGTAGTGGTGTTATACAGTTACTGTTGTATATAATTACTTACCAACTGGTGGTGTAGTGGTGTCATACAGTAACTGTTGTATATAATTACTTAACTACTGGTGGAGTAGTGACTATTACTTACCTACTGGTGGAGTAGTGATAATTACGTACCTACTGGTGGAGTAGTGATAATTACTTACCTACTGGTGGAGTAGTGATAATTACTTACCTACTGGTGGGGTAGTGATAATACTGGTGGAGTAGTGATAATACTGGTGGAGTAGTGATAATTACTTACCTACTGGTGGAGTAGTGATAATTACTTACCTACTGGTGGAGTAGTGATAATTACTTACCTACTGGTGGAGTAGTCGCGTTGTATCCTGATATGGAACCACAGATGGAAACTCTTCCGAATAATTTCATATGCTTTAGTGCCTTTGTGGTAAAGTCCCCACCGACCTAGATAACGAAAATATCCATGTCCTAAATTGCATTTGATTATTTTCGTAAAACTTGTAAAATTATATTCAGTGACTCTAACATACTGCTTTTGAAATCTAATGGAAAAATACATATGATAACCATACAATAAAAATAATTATTATTGGGGGGGGGGGTCAATATTCTCTATAGTTTTTGTTCATTGATTGATTATTGTTGTACATCACTCTATGTATATGGTGACGACATCTTCCTGATACATCGCACAGAAATGTATACCTTTGCAAAAAAAACCCTTCCGAAGCAGTGAGGGATCCTTTACGTGCCACGCCTACCGCGACACGGGACCTCAATTTTTACTGTCTCATCCGAAAGACAGGACATCGATGCACCCATGGCGGATATCGAATTTGGGCCTTCCGGTGACGAGCAGAGCACGTCATTCACTTTTTCTCTATAATAAATGCAATGTATACTATATCAATAGTAAAGTACTATTCGGCTGTGTATTCTTTATTTTCGTAATACAGAGTTACTTCCCATTTGGAGAATTACCCGACGTCATAACCATTGTGAAGTTACAGCACCTCTGTCGAAGCATCATTTTTATCTATTGTTTTTTTTTTTTTCTTTTCTTTTTCTTTTTTCTTTCTTTTTTTTTGTTTTAATTACATCTGCTATCTCGATAACTCTGTAATATCAAAATCCCAATCCTACTTAGAAAAAAATATTTATAAATATAAATATAAGAGCTGAAAATTATAATATACATTATCAAAATAGCAATCTATTCCTCCGGGTGCCGCCTCTTTCAAAGCTTCATCGATGCCAATCTTCTTGTAATTATACACGTGATCAAATCCTAGCTCTTCTTTGATCCACTTACATTTTGCTTCATCGCCCGCAAATCCTATCACCGTGCATCCCTATGAATGAATAGTGCGAATGTAAGAACAAAATGGAGCAAAGCCAACATTTGAAAAAATATGTACGGGTTTTCTTTTTTAAAGTTACAATTTTTCATCATGCGATACCTTTTTTTATTTGTCACCATTTCTGCTTCACCGTTATATTTGATATATTCTAAAAACTTTCTGATGCATTTCAATATTTTGTTCATGTACCGCCACTGCGATTTGGACAACATGAAAGACTGCTTGTATTTTACCTTTACTTTTGCGATCTGTCCTACAAGACTACCAACTGCTCCGGCAGCACCATTTACCAAAACGACCTCACCCTCTTTGGGTTGGCATATCTCTAGAAATCCGAAATAAGCTGTCATACTACAATAATAATAATAATAATAATAATAATAATAATAATAATAATAATAATAATAATAATAATAATAATAATAATAACAATGAATAATAATGCAGATGATATAATAATAATAATAATAATAACAACAACAACAACAACAACAACAACAACAATAATAATAACAATAACAATAATAATCATAATACTTATTATTATTATTATTATTATTATTATTATTATTATTATTATTATTGTTATTATTAAGTATAATAATAAGTATAATAATAATACCAATAATAATGATAATGATAAATAAATACTAAAAGAAACAACACAAACACTCTTTGCCGCAAATTTTCGGCCTCCTGGCCTTTATCAAGCAGTTGTTAGAAAAGTACTTTTCTAACAATTGCTTAATAAAGGCCAGGAGGCCGAAAATTTGCGGCAAAGAGTGTTTGTGTTGTTTCTTTTAGTGCATTTTACTTCCCTTTGGAGGACTACTTATTCTATCTGATAAATAAATAAATAAATAAAAATAAATAAATCACACACACAAATACATAAATAAATAAACACAAGTCTGCCGTATTCGCATCATCACTGAAACATGAATACGAGTTTGAGCATTACTGTATTTTACATGTAAAAGATGTCATGCATACATCTACAGTGAAACAATATCCTTAAAATTGTCTTCTTGTTTCCCATTTTGGATAGGGATATTATGTCAACAGGAATACCTTACAGTCACAGCTATCAAGATTAGAAGTATTCTATTTTGGGTTTTTGGTTTTTGCTATTTTCCCCTTTATTTATTTATTCATTATTATTATTTTTTTTTTATTTCTTGTATGCCAATGCTATACAATGCTTACAACATATATGTTCAATGGGACTATGCATGTAGCTCTAACTGTCAAACGGAATATTTCATACCCGGGCATTCCCATAACTCCAAGCACCAATGACAAAGGGAGGTCACCCATCTCTGGCATTCGATAAATCTCGGTCGCACCGTCCTTTATGAGGGTATGACTTCTCCATCCTGATCTTAGTCTGACGTAAGATCCGACAGGATGACTTGCATTTTTACTGCTGATCACTCTAAATAAGATAAATGTGTGACATATGAGTCGTTTTTGTTCGTCCACTTTTAAAATAACAACAACAACAACAACAACAACAACAACAACAACAATAATGATAATAATAATAATAATAATAATAATAATAATAATAATAATAATAATAATAGCAACAATTAAAATAATAATAACAATCATAGTGAAAAAAAAATCTCCGCTTAGGTTGCAACCAACAGATACTTTGAGTTTACTCCTTGATTCCATTAAGGAATTCCATCAAGGAGTGTGTGTGTGTGTGTGTGTGTGTGTGTGTGTGTGTGTGTGTGTGTGTGTGTGTGTGTGTGTGTGTGTGTGTGTGTAAGTGTGTTCTCATTATCTAGCTCTGTAGATAATGTGTTAGTTTTTCGAAGATTTTTAAAAAAAACTTTCTCGGAAAAATGTTGCTTACGACATTTGCTGCTGTATTTGTTGTATCTATCATAAGAATGAAATATTTCTTTTTAATTTCAACCAAGACCACAGAAAATACTAATGAAATAACATGCGTACTTTGCGATTTGTTCGCCTCCCATTGCATTCCCAGGTTTTGTTCCAAGTTCCATCGTTCTGAAATGAAATTTTTTTCATATATCGGTTAAGAAATATGATGGATATTACATAACTTAAGCCACCAATACCAATAAAATTCACTAGAAGAAGGTCAGGAGACCGAAATATTGTGAATACTGAGTTAATTGTTCTTTGTTGTACAATATGTAAGTTATAGATCCTTCGCCTTTCCAGGGGCAGTGCTTTGAATAGGTCAAACTTGGTTAGCCGAAGTGTCTCTGTCATACAGATGAAATGCTTATTTGTCTGCCTTTAAACAATAAAAGTAAACAAATGCTATATAAAGTGCACGGTATTTAATCTGGAAAGTCTCCTTAACATAAGAGGCTTTAAACATGCTTCACACATTGTATCAGAGTGTCATTTGCTTCCTGTTATACACTGCATGTAAACTATAATACACCGCATTAGAGGAGATACAGCTCGTTTAAGCAAGTCATTATCACCGTGCTTATTCACGATTTTTGTGTTCTGATTATGCGGAAACACCTAGACTAGAGAAATTCACTGTTGTGAATAATATTTCTTGTAGAGATAGATATTATTCAAGTTAAGATTTAATGTGCGGGTGTGAAAATTACGGTATTGGGGTATTTAAATGTATCAATATGTTTGACGGATTTGAGAACAAATACTAGTTTATAATGAGAAACTACCTGCATGTCCCGATCTAGCGGGGTGGGGGTGTGGGTTGGTTAAAGGATCTGGAAGAATCCATTAAGAATCCCCCCCCCTCGCCCCTTTTCCCATTTAGAAAAAATTCTAGATCCACCAAAGTATAAATACACTGTCATTAGAAAGGAGCCGGCATACCACAGTCAGTCGCGGACTTGGCATCAAACTGAAGTCCCAAATGCGAGACAAAGCAGATACTCGTAGTCATTGTACCTTCTCGGGACTTTCCGGCAAGCTCTCAAAAGCAGCCTCTAATGCATCACGAAACATCGGATGTTAAAAAATGTGACAGGATGGCGGATTTTGATGATTGCATTTAATATTCTTTTGAAAGAATACTGTTTTCTAAAGATATCAAGGAGAAAAAGATAGAATTTAACGTTATTTACTGAAATGCATGCAACGTTTCTGTGCAATATGTGCACCGGTGTAAATATATTTTCATTGTTTGTGCCGCCATGTATTATCCATAATAATACGGAAGACGGAGAGGCCCGAGAAAGTGTGAGTGGACTCGTCGGTTTCATGTTCTCGGATAAGAATGGAATCGAGGTCCTGTGTAGGTGTCGACATGTAAAAGAACCCTTCCCCCCTTTCCCAAACACGTATTAGGTATAGTTGTTGCGTATGTTGAAGTTTGTGTACATTACATAATAAAGGTGTCACTATTTGAAAGAAATAATTTCAACGTGATGTAAAATAAACAAACAAAACCACAAGAAAATGATTTGAAGGACGGAATGAATAGAGATGTCGAAGCTCTTTTCTTTCCTCTTATATTTTTCTATTTAAACACCCTTCTGTACGCAGGTATTACAAAAAAACCCCCCTTAATATTAAGAAATTAAGTAAGATGGAAATAGACGCAAATTGCAGTTTGGACTACAATCTAGTGTCCCGTGTATAAGAAAAGACTGATAAAAGATTCATATTGTACATTTTCTATTATATGTCATATTTTTCGGATCAGCGCATGAACATAAGAATGAGTTACTGCTATACTTTGTATTGAAATTCATTTACTTAATAGTTCATTCAGGCTTTCGAAATCAGTAAAGGAAAAGAAGGTGGATGGGTATTACAATTAAAGGATGCCTCCGTCCCTTTTTATGGATCTGCTTCTGCTATGCAAGGAAGTCATTTCTTTTATTACATCCTGTTACATGCTGGAGAGAATTAAATGCTTGAGCATAGACACGAATGCATTGTGTAAAGTTAAACAAACAAACACACATATGAAGGTAGACACCTCCCTCTATTGATATTGTAGGGCTGTTTATCCCCACTGATAATAAATCAATACTCTACACTTCATACCGATCGCAAATAAATATGGATAATGTTTATAAGGATTGCCTACAGTAGACAAAATATACCTTTTGCTTACAGAACAGAAAAGCAGTATATTGAGATGTTTCGGTCATTAAGGGTTTGGGGTTATATTACCAGACTTTACTGTATGTGGGTTCGGGTACTGCCCACCCCCATCCTCACTTACCTGGGTTTTTTTTTTTTTTTTTTTTTGAGCGAGAGAGAGAGAGATAGAGAGAGAGAGAGAGAAGGGAGGGGATGGGAGGCGAGAGAGAGATTCTTTTTTAAAAGATATCAATGTACATTTCCAAGATATGTAGATATTTATGCACACTCCAAAGAATTTTAAAAAAATATTTACACATTATGTATAATATATATTTCATATCATAAACATTGTACTATTCCTGTGCCATATATTAATTGGGCAATGGATAATTGGACAATGATTATTGACTGGTTGAAGTGTGTTTCGTCAATAGAAAAATTGAATTTGAATCTGACATACCTTACAGGTGAGAGATCAACGTACGTAGTTTATATACCTACAACATATCGCATGTAGGAGTGGACGATCAGTTTGATACTGAAACCCTTCTAATTAAGGTCCACGTTTTCTTTCTTTCTTTCTTTCTTTCTTCTTTTTTCATTGACAGATTTGATTATCAAAAGAGATTATGAATTAATAAAGTTTTACTTAAGTTAAAACATAGGCATTACCGCATGTAGGGGTCCACGGTAAGATAGACTGCTTCACATAATACTTCTGTATAATGAAAAAGAAAAAATCATTTGTTACAATTAAACACAAAAATGATGATGATGATTTAATAATAATACTTTTAACAACAACAACAACAACAACAACGTACAACAACAACAATAATAATAATAATAATAATAATAATAATAATAATAATAATAATAATAATAATAATAAATATTAATAATAATAATAATAATATTAATAATAATAATAATAATGATAATAATAATAATAATGTAACCTCATGATGCATTATATTGAAATGCAGGTTATCAATTCTTTCAATATGACGACAAAAATTATCTGTGATATGTAAAGATGAAATGTGTGAGGCTGAACCAGACCACTTAAAATTAACTGCATCTAAGCTGGAGAAACGAAGTGCATGTAAATATGTGCATGTTATTTGAATACCTTTGTTTTTTCAGTGTCTCCATATTTGTAAGTACCAACCGATTCTAAAGTCGCTTGTATATGAGTTGATTTCAATTGCCTTCATTTACATAAATAATATCGGTACCTTTCCATCGTTTCGAAGCCGACGTGGCCTAGTGATATCGCGCTGGACTCCTGATCGGGAGGCCGGGGTTCGATTTCCGCTCTGGTCATGTCGGTGTCATGTCTTTCGGATGAGACAGTAAAAACCGAGGCCCCGTGTCGTGGTATGCATGGCATGTTAAAGATCCCTCACTGCTTCGGGTGGGTCCGTTGCAAAGGTCAAAATTTGTATACCCCGCATCAGGCAGATGCCGTCACCATATACGTGAAATATTCGTGGTGTGACATTAAACAAAAATCAATCAATCAATCCATCCATCGTTTCGACCCTGTAAAATTACAGGTACTAAAACCAATATATCTTAGCATTGCAGAAATAAAAATAAATATCAAGAATTATAGAAACAGGTCTACCTCCATCATTCAATGTATCTGATAATTCTTCCTCTTCCAGGCGAAAGTTATCTTCTTTAACAGCACCATCGAATGCCTTTGCCAAAACCCACTTCTTGGAGAGAACCATAGCTATACTTAAATGGCCGCGTAGTACACCTAACTGGATCAAGGTAAATCTAAATAGCCAGATATCCTACAACGCGGGTATGTATGTCCTAGATACTGTCTTCCTTGGCGATAACCAACATAAGGCTTTCGTTTAGCGTAATGTAATACATGCACCAGTATATCTGTACGGATCATGGAGTTGGCAATGGGGGATTTGAATCCACCTGATAAAAGAGGACAAAGTTCGACAACCATGTCAAATTTCTGGATCATTACATGGAATATTGTAGCAATTCAGTCCCCCCTCCATCCTTCTCTTTCTGGTAAATGAAGTTCACAGCTCGTGACACACACACACACACACACACACACACACACACACACACACACACACACACACACTCTCTCTCTCTCTCTCTCTCTCTCTCTCTCTCTCTCTCTCTCTCTCTCTCTCTCTCTCTCTCAGTGTTTGTGAGTGTATGTATGTCCGAAAATGCGAAGTTTCAAAGATGTAATAGGTGAAATCGCGTTAAAAACTAAATTTATACATAAACGAAAATACATACCAAAGGCTTAGACTCATGATGCGAAATAGATATATTTCTTTGAGAATGAGGCACATTGACTTTAGCTCCTCTCTGTAACCACTCACCTCCTATATCTACCACTTAAATAAGCTGAATATAAATAAATTGTATTCAAACTTATCATAATATATTTTTCCCATCAAGTATCCCAGAAGAAATCAACATGTACTTTCCTGTTTTGACAGGGTTACCTCACCCTCGTCGCACCACCACCAAACGCAGTATAAGAAATCCGGGGGGGTGGATGTTTAAAACGGGTAGGCGTTATTGACATCAGGAAAACACAGAACAGACCTGTGTGAGTAAATGTTCTCTATGCTCGATGTACCTTTAAATAATTCTAAATGTACACGAACGAGCTGTCGATGTTATAAAATTATTCATGATACTAATAATATATATTGACAATGTCATGTTTGCAAACACCCTGTGCAATTTTATCTGTCGACTAACATTTGGTAAACATAGGTACGTCGTGCATAACTATACAGTATTTAAATAGATATTTGCATACTTTCACTGGTACTAATGAAAAAAAAACCGTAACTACATCATTTCACAAATAATGACGAAATCGACAAATATTATATTTATATATATATTGTATGGTTACGTGTACATTTCACAAAACAATGGCAAATAGATAAAGATATCAAAAGTTACGTAGATACATGTAGCGATATTCAGATTTTCAAATACCTTGCAATGTAACTTACTTTTTGAGATATGTTTACCATTATTCCATTTGATTTTATCATAATTTGTACTTTTCTATTCGTATGCATATATCACGGTAGGTCAGCTATTTGATAATGTAAGGTAGATAGGCAATAAATTACATCAGTTAACAAAATTAACGATGTACCTTTAAACATACCCCTTAGCCGTAAGACATGATCTTATTTAGATATGGCCGACAAGATGCAGTGCAGTCAGACATCAAAAGAAGCAAATATCATACAGATATAAGCATTAAGCAAACAGTCTTCCATATTACAATTCTTTGGAAAGCAATGCGCAGTTTTTTCTGCTGTGTCAAATTCGTTTCTATGTCGTCTGAATCATCGACATGCTTGCTTAATTGCCTGGGCAGTATCAAACGTGTGGGTGATTTCGACTACATAAGAAACCGGAAACATTATGCAAGTTGCAGAACAGATTGTGTATTGCTTCCAGCAATGAATTAAACTGGAGATAAAGTAATATTTCCGCTGTTAACTATTACGTATTTATGATGTTTGTTCCATTTGAATCTGGAATGGGCTGAATTTTGACGGCCAATCCGTTTATCAAAATTACAAGTTTACGCAACGTATGGAATTCTGGCCCAAATTACAAAACAGTCCGAAGTCTTAGGGCTATATACCTTTGTATAAAATACACCACTATATATCCTGTTTACACAAGCACTTACTCACCCAAAGAAGGCCGTCTTGATAGAAAACTAACCAATTGATACGTTTATATATATTTCATATAATAAGTATTCTAATATTTGACATATCATAGAAAACATAAAAAATATTAAATACCCCTTAATATGATATCTTTTCCTTCAAAAGCCATGTGGCTATGGAAGACAGACAAAGCTGGCTCAAAGTAAATCATTACAACTTTTATACAATTTCGTGGGTCTTGTACGATTACCTATTCTAATCATTAAAAGGACTTTGTTTCTTCCAAGAAGCGATTGCTCAGAGAAAGTAACTGTATGTATCTAAAATTTCAGCTTTGTTATGAGCTTACATTTATTTCATTGTAATAAATTAGATATGTTTATTTTTCCCCAACACCATTACTTCCTTACAACAATGCTTCTATAAATTTTTCCGTATAAAATAACTTTCAAAATAAGATTAAACTCAATTGAAATCTCACGGAAAATCCAGACATCATAAATCCCTTGATGAAATCAACATTTCCTATTTACTTAAAACACGTGATATTCATATTTTCAATATTCCACTAAAATGCACCATTAACAAATATTACATACTTATTTTTCAAATGTCTTCTAAATAGACAATATGATATTGAGATCATCAAAAAGACTATAGGTCTTGTATTTGGCCCCTCTACAGCCTTATGCAGACTTTTACTTGAACGTTGCACGCTGACTAACAGGGCGGTGGGGACTATATGACGGGCCTTGTCCAAACCTCTTTCAGAGGAGACATGGTCCTGAACCTCGTCCCCTCTGACTGTTAGTCGGGACTCCTACAGATCTATGGTCTTAGCTCGCTTTTAGGCTGGCAGAGCACGGTTTATCATGTTGATGTCGCATATATTTTTGATACCATTATGTGTTTTACAATACCTTACGTGTTTATATTTTTATGACCTCTCAATATGCGACACCTGTTGACCCTTGTTCTTTACATGGAGGGTTATTTATAATTTTTTAAATGTATGTCCTTTGATTGTTCTGCTGTTACGGTGAGTGGGAAGGTGGGCCCGTAAACCGGTTAACCACACCATTTGTTTGGCTTTTGTCAAATTAAATGACCGTCCTATGTCGGTTTCGTAATTGCACTACAATCAAATATTTTTGTAATGTGTTATATGTTCTAGTATATTATTTATATTCATGTATTGTATAGCTCCATGGTGACTTCTGCCACATAACTGAGCCAGTAACTCCTCTTTTTTCTTTCCTAATTTCCCCATTAGGAGAAAGGACAACTTAACTCGATTACGTGAACGCCTGCCTCTATCTTCATTGAAAATTAGCACGGTCTGCAACGTCGTTTACTTGCAGTATTTGAGGATGTCTTTCCGGAAAACGAGCGTAATTCAGGGTACATGTATGTTCAATACGCTACCCAGCGAATTTCACTGAACAGCCAATTTTATCAATGCGTCACGTAGTATCATGTAGCGACATTTCGGTACGCTTCACGTGTACGTGATACACAAATCGGTTTTAAAAACAGCGCTTCAACATTCAAGGATTTCTGAATGTATCCTCAATGAGTTGTGCAATTATGAACATTATCCAACAGATATGTCTTGTTTTAACCACACCAATTGAGTGACGTTTGTTACTTCAATTGACCGTCCTAAGTCGGTATCGTAACCGCAGGACAATCGAATTTTTTGTAATGTCATTTCATGTGTACTCTATTATTATCATTTTCTGTGTGTAGGTCCTTGCTGATTTGTGTCATACAGCTTTGTCAGATGTCTGCTGTTTTCTCTTTGCTATGTCTATATGTAGTCGATGGAAGAATACCACTTTGATATAGTTCCGTTTAAAGTATTCTTAATTTGAAATATATTACAAGAACACTTCTTTTCTATAATAAGCCTAACATACAAATACTCAGTTATTATAGTTTAATTAAAAGAAATAATGTCAACTCGTTGATATTTCTTTAAATTTAAAAGTCTTTAAGATAAGTTAACATAGACATAAAAATTTTATAATGATTTAAATCACCGTTTTTTAACGTCGTATTAACTTCGATATGCATGAAATACTTCAATTGACCGTCCTAAGTCGGTATCGAACTGTATCACAATCGAATATTTTTGTAATGTCGTTCCGTGTGTATTCTACTATTATCATGTTTTCTTTTAATTAAAAGAAATGGCAAAATAAGTAAGAAAAAGATTCCGAATCAGGTCTACAATATAAGAGTATACTACAGAGTAATGAAATAAAAAAAAAAGGGGGGGGAGTAATTAGTACAATGAGGACAGAACATTGTGATGATTGATAATTAGCATAAGCAGTGTTTGAAAACCATCACTTGGGGTGACTTGACTTGACATCGTTGGGCGACTTGAGCGATATTAAGAGATTTTACTTCCAGGCGACCTAACCTTAGGGCGACTTAACCTGACTCAAAGGAGTTAATTATTATTATTACTTATATTATTATTATTATTATTATTATTATTATTATTATTATTATTATTATTATTATTATCATATAATTATTATTATTATTATCTTATGATTATTATTATTATTTATTTTTTTCAATGTCATTGTTATCATTTTATTTATTTATGTATTTATTTTTATGTTTTCTTTCTTTATTTTTAATGTTTAATGTACATTTTGTCAGAACGTAATTTGTTTCTTTTGTTTTGTTTTGTTTGGTTGGTTGGGGTTTTTTTTCCACAAATACAGTCTCGTGCTTAATGTCTTTCCTACCAGTGGAATTGATGTGCTTATTCTCGTTTATACTGCATGCTTTCGTACATCTTTATGTGAATTTCTTACCTTGTATGTTGTTCCATTAACTTAAATAACCTACTATCTACGTAAATATCTCCAAACTTTAAACAAGCGTAAAAAAATAATAAATATTTTTTTTTCGAAATGGAAAAATCTTCGACATCATGTTCAAACATTAATTTCCTCTGAAACTGTATTCGAGCTCTATCTATTTATTGTCTTTTCATAACGATTTGATACGTAGTACACAATGTGTTATCTGTAAACAATAGGTATTTGTCAGCTTATTGTTATAAATATAACGGCGTGGTAGGCACTGGATACGATGTACAGCTTTATCTAGTGATACTTTCACTGTTCATCATATTTTAAATGAAGTGCACCTCCATTTCAGCCAGAATGTTTGTAGTTTATTATTTTGTAGGACTGTGTGTCATGTCGGTATGTGTTTTCATATTTTATTTCCGTTAAATGTAATTATTTCCTCCTTTTTACATTAATAATCAGTTATAATACTACTTGTAATACATAGGTAGACATAACATTATACGCTGCGAAGTGAACATATAATGTACACCAGTTTTATCAATATATATCTTTTTGTGAGCTTTCATCTAAAATGGAAATGCTTGATCTTCTTTCTGTAGTATACTTGCCGAGTAACTGATGCCATTATGCATTAGGTAATCATATTTCATATTTATTTATCTTTTTATTTCCTAACCTATTTGATTGATCATTTGTTTAATGTAAGTGTTTTCCCTTTTGATATGGTCTTCCGTCCAACCGTAGCTGGAAAATGGCATAAAATACACGCTTAGTTCTGAATGTACTGCTTTAGTATTAAGCAAGAAGGTTTACCCGTGAACCAATTAACCAAACGAACTAAGTGACGGCTGCCACTTCAATTGACGGCTTATGTCGCTAACGCAACTACATTACGAATGAAATTTTGTATGATGTATTTTTAAGCGTGTATTTTTTATTCTTTGTCCTTGGCGACTTCTGTTATTCAGATAAACCGGACGTCCATTATACTTCAGGTCGCAGGAGATATGGAGTTGACGATAAAGTTTTTAGACTATTACAACTCAAAGATGCAAGCTCTAAACCATGACACATTTCATTGTTGTGGCAATGCACGCCAGTATGTAAACTGTAGCTCTGCTTGTAAACCATCACTGGAGATAAAAATTCTGTGAGTGGCATATCATTCAATTTACAGTATTCAATTTGAATTATTTCATGTTTTGCATTTACGAAATATGACAAAGGTGAGCGATTCCGATCACTTTACACAGATTTGACACCTTCTATACTAGAAGGTTACCTACTTCGACTTCTCCATATATAAATACATATGGAATTCACACGATTTGACTCTTTCTACGGGGTATATATGACGGGTGTTGCTAGCAAGCAGGAGATGCTCACTCTCCCCGGGCACCTGATCTCACTCCATCACAGGGGTTCACATATGCTCTTCAAGAAGACATATTTTTTTTTCTATTTGTTTTAAATTTTCACTGATTTTGTATGTCCTATGGTTTCATGATTTTTTGGACTTGTGGTTTGGATTTATCCATCATCTTTACATTATTGATATCATTCATGCATATAACTTATATGGAATCTGTGCACCCATGACTAAGTTATGTATATCAGATACCACATAGTATATTAGTTAAGTAGATTCCAGCGTCTTTTAATCGAAATGTAAAAGAATACGTTAATTAACTGTGTAAAGAAGTGTGTGTGTGTGTGTGTGTGTGTGTGTGTGTGTGTGTGTGTGTGTGTGTGTGTGTGTGTGTGTGTGTGTGTGTGTGTGTGTGTGTGTGTGTGTGAGAGAGTGTGTGTGTGTGTGTGTGTGTGTGTGTGTGGGTGTGCGTGCGTGCGTGCGCGCGCGTGTGTGTGTGTGTGTGTGTGTGTGTGTGTGTGTGTTCACTTTTGTCATTATAACTTTGGAAATCGAATTCGAATTTCGTGGGAGTTATAATCAGCACTGTTTTCTTTTCATTCATGATCCATCGACATAATTTAATTGCCAATTACTTAAGTAGGTAGATTGCTTTTCTAGAGACAGCATGACCAATGGTAATGTCGTGGAAACTGAATATGCAGGGACTATTACGACAAAACCTGTATTTAACTTTACAAATACACCTAACGTCGGAAGTCTTCCTAATCCGTTGAAGATAGCAATGCCATTCTGGACGGTATGTTATCTTGAGTCTGAAAATATATGAAAACACATACATGTATCGTCTTAGTTTTTTATTCTTTTCTATACATTTCCTATACTTCACTGTTTTCAAACTTTTCGACGAAAATAGGCATAGAAATCATTTTATTAAAGAGGATCATGTGAAAAGATAAGTAGTTTATAATCTTTGCGTCTCCTTCTTCAACAAAACAGAGAGTATTATTGAATTCCTATTTTCAATTATTTAGCAAACACGTCTTTATGATTTATTCTAACTAGAAATTATAGTGATTTAGAATTTGAAATATTACAATTTTATAACTGGGAAGGGATGAACTGTTTAAAATTAAATTAATTTGGGAATAACAATTTAAAAAAAAAGCTCTTACACTATATTTTAAAGCAATATAATATTCTTTCTAAATAACAATGAAATTAACAAAAACACAAATATGACATAACAATTTTAATAAATCCAATCAGCTAACCCACGAACTTATAAAATACGGAATATCAACAGGTGTATATGATGTATTTCTTCTTTCTTTCAACATTAATATCTTGGTTTACGTGAAAATTATATAATAATGTATCGAGATGGAAAATAATGTTTCGTCAATCTATATATTATACAATATACAGATACTGAAGTCTTCAAAAGGGGATGTACATATAAGCATAAAAACTAATAATTGTGAAAAATAGTGTATGTATTCTAAATATTGTATTATAATATTTTATTTACTTCAGAGTGCGTATGCATGCCAGTTTGTTCTGTTCGACACTGCTAGTAATGATGACATCATAATTCGGCAAGCTTTCCAGATATCTATAGAAACTAATCGTTTTCAGAAATTCCAGCTTGTTACTATTAACAAACAGGTTAATGAGCCTATAGCTACGTGAGTACTACATTTTACTCTAAACATTGGATTGCACTAGATAGATAACTAGTCAAATTATTCCAGATTAAGTTAAATCGCCGAAATGCAATTTTTGACGTAATTTATGTCATTGTTCTGGTTGTTAAACTTTCTATTCATCTTAATCCATATACATATGAACCTCGTCTTAGTAGTTTTGACCGTTTTTGGTATTGTTTTAAACGTTCATGACGAAAACGATTTCCTCGACAATTTATTTTTTATTCTTGGTGGTTTTGAGTATGACTCCTATTGTTTTATCTTTACCAATGTCATTGCTATTAGTGCGTTTTTCTTGCCATTCGAAGGGATTTCTCCCGAAATTAAGCTATGAGCGTGTTAAGCAAATTATACATTTGTGTTGTTATTCATAGCACAGCTTTTGTTTAATTTTATGAAATAAAAATGTATAAGATATCAGTGTTGAAAGAAAGTAATCGATCTATAGATATATTCTTTCATTTTCATTTTCAGGTTAAAGTTAGAGATAAATGTTAAACGAAAATGTACTCCGGACATCTCAAAACACATAGTGTGTGCAAATCTAACACAACATATATGCCAGAAAAACTACTATGGACCCAGATGTTCAAATTTTTGTATTCAGCCAGATGTTAATAAAGGTCACTGCGACGAAAATGGAACATTAATTTGTGAACCCGACTACTACGGAGGAAACTGTTCTAACTATTGCTCAAGACCAGCAATTCAAATTCATTCACGTTGTGATGTCAATGGTACAGCAGTATGTGATGCGTTTTACTATGGACCAGATTGCAACACATTCTGCTTTACTGAACATGGTACTTGTGATCCCAATGGCACTGCTTCATGTTTTCCGAATTATTACGGACAAAATTGTTCCATCTATTGTACCAAACACCTAACTGGCACGTGTTCCAATGATGGAATACTTATCTGTAATAAAGGTATATATCTCTCATTTTTTCTTTAGTAGTAGTAGATATATATATTTTGGTTTGAATATTAATGAGAAAATTATTACATTATCTTGTCAAAATTGATGTTATTTCATGCAAATAGTTTATTTTCGTGTCAATTAGATCATAAAAAGAACTGCTTCCGTTTGAAAAGAAACTCATATAATCACAGAAGTATAGAGAAGACACATTTTGGACTACAATTTTGCCTTATCTGTCTCCGTACAGTAAAGAATGTAATCGATCTATAGATAAAGTATAAAAACGATGCTTTAAATATCAAAGTTTTCATATTTTCGTACCTGGTGCCTCACAACATTGCTACTGATATCGGAAGTTGTAGCTTCAGGATCTTCCATATATGCTGCGGAATATCGATCACATTTACGACCTTAAATATATTGGCGATCTGAGTAGACCTTTTTCCAATTTTAAATGATGGAAGGGGTCTTATACCGGACAAACCACTTTTTACCGGAATTTTCACTATGACGTTAACGCTTGAAATGTGACGTCATAATAATATGACGCAACTCTAAGCGGTAATTTTGCATTTGTCCGGTATTTCCACTTACATCATGTAAAATTGGCAAAACGGTTATTGTGAATACGTTTTCGCTATATACATTACTAGTTTAAAAGTTATAAATAACCTTAGGGCAAGGTAAGTACTAACCACTAACCTCTTGTCTAGCTATGAAAATTATGATTGTAAGACCCTCAAGAAATCAATACAGGCTTAACAATGTATTAAGTGACAAAAATTATCAGTTAAAATGAAATAATGATAATGAAAGTTAAAAGGATATCATAGCAACATATAAAAGATAAAAAAGATGTCATGGCTATAACAACATATAAATTATGCTAAGGCATTGCATCCTATCAATAATAAACATATACAAAAGAAAAATATACAGACATACATTGCATACTTTGAATTGTTGTGACGTACAAGAACGCTGATATTATCTCTTTTTGCCTAATACCATTGACATGTATTTTTGTGACAATTGATTGAATTTTTAGTTATTATTTAACAGTGTAGATTATAAAATCCTATTTAGTACATTCCATGTACATCTTTCTTTTCTTTATTTGTCACTTTCTTTCCTCATTAGCAATGCTTTTTGATACATTCATAAAATATAGACCGCGGAAAAATGCTTCATTATCATTCACTCCACATTGATATAATATGAAATAATTAAAATGTAAACAACTTGTATTAATAGGGTATACTGGAGACAACTGTTCAACACAAATTGATTATTGTTCCAATAACACCCTGTGCAAAAACAGAGCAACATGTTCGAATGTACCCGGAGGGTACAGATGCCAATGTCAAAAAGGCTGGACCGGGAATAATTGTGAGGCGGATATCAACGAGTGCACTCCCACAAATCCTTGTCATCATGGTGGCCAATGTTCCAATAATAATGGGAGCTATACTTGCAATTGTAATAATTATTGGACAGGCAGTACATGCGATGCAGATGTGGATGAATGTTACATTATCCCTAGTGTGTGTAAAAATGGTGGAGACTGTTTCAATTCCGTAGGTGGTTTTCAGTGCGCATGTAGGTCTGGATGGACTGGGATATTTTGCAATAATGACATAGACGAATGTTTGACAAATCCATGTAAAAATGGTGGACAATGTACAAATAATAATGGTGGATATAAGTGTCAATGTAACGGTAACTGGACAGGACCTACATGTGAAACGGACATTGACGAGTGTTCTGTAAATTCAGCAATATGTAGAAACAACGCAAGCTGTGTCAATTCTGTCGGCGGATTTCAATGTTTATGTGTGAATGGGTGGAACGGTACTTATTGCGAGAATGATATCAATGAGTGTTTAACAAACCCTTGTAAAAATGGTGGTACATGTTTAAATTTGCCTGGTGGATTTAAATGCGTCTGTCCTTTACACTGGACAGGACAAAACTGTAACCAGGATGTAGACGAGTGCTTGAGTATTCTAAATATTTGTAAAAATGGAGGGACTTGCATTAACAATAGAGGGTCCTATAAATGTGCATGTTCGAGTGGTTGGAGTGGACACACATGCGATTCAGATATCAATGAGTGCTCTGGCTCTCTAATGCCATGCCAACATAATAGTCATTGTAGTAATACAAACGGAAGCTACCTATGCGCATGTGTGAATGGATGGACTGGACACGACTGCGAAACTGACATAAACGAGTGCAGCTCTCAAACTAATCCTTGTCTTAATGGAGGAACGTGTTCGAATATTGATGGTAGTTTTAAGTGTATATGTCCATCGTCGTTTACAGGGGTAAACTGTTCTACAGATAAGAATGAATGTGCAGAGAATATATGTGAACATTCAACATCGTGTAAGGATATTTTTGGTGGATATGTCTGTACCTGTCAAATCGGGTGGACGGGGGAAAATTGCAATATAGATATAGACGAATGCAAGATCCCAAGTGCATGCAATAATCGAGGAAACTGCACAAATACAGATGGGTCCCATTTATGTGAATGCAATTATGGATGGACTGGAAGTGACTGCGAAACTGATAAAAACGAGTGTTCAGATGGTTCCCACAAATGTATTCACGGACTTTGTGATAATGTTGATGGTGGATACCTTTGTAAATGTGAAGAGGGTTGGACAGGAAGGTTTTGTAATAGAGATATAGACGAGTGTGAAAATAATCCATGTAAACATGGCAGTTGCAGTAACGTGGATTCCAGCTACTTGTGTACATGCAGTCATGGTTGGACAGGTACACACTGTGATGCAGATATAGACGAGTGCAGCAATGTGGTGTGTGGTAATGGCGGTACATGTTACAACATCGTGGGCGGTTATAATTGTTTATGTACTGAACAATGGATCGGAGATAACTGTAACGTGATAAAAAATACAAAAGGTACAAGTATAATATTTTCAGATTTTGTAATCGTATTTGTCTATCATTCAAAGATCATTCACCAAAAAAAGTGTTTATACACAGCGAATATCATTTTCAAGATTCAGTACATATATACATGTTCTGATTTAAAAGGATTATGAAATTATGAATTAAACCCTTTAATTAGAAGTTCTCACTTTAAGTGAACGACATATGTCGGTAACGCAACTTTTTAATTATCAAGAATGATTGTTATTTTCTTTTTTTAATTTACGCTATGTTTGATATGTCGTCAATTCTGTCAAGCAGATCTTTACTCTTCACATAATCATGAAGTATAATTTCATGAACATTATCTTTGTTTTGTATTCTAGTAAGCAGCTTCACTAAGGCGGAGCTGGATTTCAGTGGAATTATAAAGCAATCCGACTTAACCCAAATTGAAGATACGATTTCTTACATATGCAAAGTTTTCAAAGCATGCTCAAAAGTCGATATAGATAAGGAAGGAGCCATCATCAAAACTAGGTATGTTTATTCAAATACTTTTCAACACATATTCAAAACATTAAGCCGGTCAAATCATAGTATTATATATAATGACTGAATTATAATTATTGCTATGTTCAAGTAAATGCAAAATTTTTAGATCAACAATTTTTATATGATAATTAGGCAATAAAGGAACAAGGACGTGGTACCAATGAATAAAATCAAACATTGTATTGAAATCTACACTCATTCTTTAAATTTCAATTGTATATTTGTCAGTTTGACATAAATTCTACCAAATGGTATTTAAACTATGGAGTATCTAATTCATACATAGTTCTGTCTTCATTATCACTGGAGGCAGACTTAGTTCCCGAGGATGTCATAATTCCAGTTTTCAGTACTTCTGTACAGACCAAAAGTTTATAGTTTTGATACTCACGCATAGCTTTGTCCATAGATGGGCAGTTATTTTAAAAACGACAGGGATTCCACTCTTCTGTATAAAAACAAAAGGAAACGCAGTCACTGCAGATGCGGTGATGACTTTAAACACTAAAAGTGACAATGGTTTCTTAATATATTTATTGTTAAAAATGTAAAGAATGAATTTGATTGCGATAAATTACCATATAACAATAAAGTTTTGCGAGTATCAAATTTCGCGATTTAGAATTAGAAAAACGTGTCTTTAATTTTTCGAATATGATTTTTCGCGATTTCAAAAAAGAAAAAAAAACCCAATACATATTCTTTAACTATTAAATAATAACGACTCTCACCCAACAGCTAGACAGACCCGCATCTCTGTGAGTCAGTTTACCTTTATGTATAACTGCACTTGTTTCCGCTCAAATCCACGGCTTCTAGCTTGTCGGTCATTGATAAGTAAAGGAGACGCTATGATTTGAACGGATATTATGTCATGTTCTAATTTTTGAATTTTCTTGGGGTGGTAAATACAAAAACTAGAACATGACAATTGTCCTAAATTTGTTAACGAAAGCAGATGAAAATGACAAGAGGTTATTTACCAAGTGGCATATAAATATTTTTTCGTCACATACGGGCATATAATTTCCTCAACATACTGAGTCATTGTTTCCTCGTTTGCCAATTTGTTTTCGAAATGAGTTATGTAGAATTCGGAGGGAAATCGGAATTTTGGGGTGGCATATGAAGGAACACTCCGTCCATTGTCCCAGCGAAAGTACCTTCAAACAATAAATAGATATGTAAATAAACCAATTAAGGGGATACGGTCACGTACAATGGATTTGATTACCATATGCTGTATTCATTTACGCGTTGATGATTGCTTGTTAGATATCGACAAATTTGTGAAACCACTGACATAACGAAATCATGGGCTTTATCAGCTAGGGTTTTAAAATTGTACATACCCGTAATATGAGTTGTCGTGTTCCCCTGAATTTCTACTCGTTTTGCCCCCTAGACCTCCATGGTCCATTGAGAAACGGGGATGATATTAATACCAGTTTGGTCCCCATTTTTTGGAGTACAAGTTTTCAAGGTAAATTATTTTGGCGTCTTGAAATTACTGGCGAAAATAGAGAAAATTAGTATCTTGCGAAAATATCTGGTTAAACGGTAAAACATTTACGCTGATTTATTCTGTACTAACTAGAATAGAGAGAGTTTTTGACTTCTGGATTATTAAGAATGTGTGTTTGAAAAATAATAACCACTTGATTTTCTGTGATATATTTAACATAAGCGCTAGCTTTCGTGGTTATACTTTTAAGATAACATGTTGATAGATAGGATCTTCTCCAATCAAACAATTAGCAAGCAGAAAATTCCTTTATCACGAGGATAAATACCTAATTATGTGTGTTTTCAGTCCTGACACCTCCAAATTGTTCATTGCCGTTGGCTGTGATGGTAAGGCTTTGACATCACATGATCTAGTGGGCATAGTTGAGAGTATGCCTCAGGATGAACGACAAAAGCGATTTCCGGCAAGAATCATTGGCATAAAAAACCAGGAAACTCCAGATGCAAAATCAAATGTATGTGTTATATAGAATTCTTTTAAATGAATTATGCAGATATCTAAAACAAAGTGATTACCGAAAATTAAGTATTTTTTAATTTAAAGTATTTGTTGTAGACGGAATTGTTATAAAGAAGACATTTTTAAAGAAAATTAAATTTGTCTTGTAGAAAAATATCAATATACCTGTAATAGCCGGAGCAGCAGCTGGAGCAAGTATTTTCATCATTATTATCATCATTGTCATCAGGTAAAACAACTTTTTTTTTATTCGAAAACACATTACATATAAGCCTATCTATGTGCAATATTAACTTCTTTGGCGATGATAAACTGAAGCAACAATTATAAATAAGTATATGTGTATTATCACAAACTTTCCTTTCATAAGTAGCAACATTCCATCATCGCCCACATACGGCGTATTCATATCTCAGTTAATACGTTATTCCAGAGCATGTTCAAATTACAATGACTTTGTTCTCAGGGCTAGGCGACTTTCAGTTAAGCTGCTCAACCAGGGTTATATATGTGCTAGACTAGCATCGTCACTGAGGAAGTTCTACGGTCGTTACGAGACTCTTATTACTCCATATGATATCTCGTTATCCAGACTTTTAAATGATATTCTGGACTGAGACTGATTCCGATCACTTTACACAGATTTGACACCTTCTATACTAGAAGTTACCTACTTCGACTTTTCCATATATAGATACATATGGAATTCACACGATTTGACTCTTTCTACGGGGTATATGTGACGGGTGTTGCTAGCAAGCAGGAGATGCTCACTCTCCCCGGGCACCTGATCTCACTCCATCACAGGGGTTCACATATGCTCTTCAAGTAGACATATTTTGTTATTTTCCATTTGTTTTTCATTTTCACTGATTTTGTATGTCCTATGGTTTCATGATTTTTGGACTTGTGGTTTGGATTTATCCATCATCTTTACATTGCACACAAATAGGTGTTGAGTTATTATGCAATGCAAATCGAAAGTAATATTTTGTTCATTACTGTGCACTCAAACTTTATTTCCGTACACTGGAAAGTTATAAGTTGTATGCGTTTACTAATTTAGTGCACCATGTATCACACTAAAGAAAATTTTACATCTTATATCAATTCGAGGTTAAAGAAACAAAAAGCAACTCAATAGCAAAACCCTTTTTATGGTAGTGTTCGACCTAACATGATATATAAATGTTCAAAGATGAAGATTATATAACGGTTAGTTAACAAATTTTCAGAATGAGATGTCGAAGGAACGGCGCTCACACAGAGTATGATGAAATAACATTACCAACACGGCAAAATACGATTACATTGAATAGCTCTTATGATGAATCTTCAACAGATGAAACAGGAGCAGTAGCGAAAGAAAACCCATTGTACTTTCTACAAGATCTCGAATATAACAGTCAGGTGTAGTTTTAATTACTGTTTAGGTATTACTTCTTTGCTGTTTAATCGCTATAGAAATATATGTATACGGTCTGTAACAATATATTACGCAAATTACATGTTTAAAAGGCAATTCAGAAATCTAAATACATAAATTTCATTATGGTTTTAAGAATTTCCGTACATGACTACTTCCACTGAGATATAAGCTCTAGCCAGAAGTATTGCATTGGTCGTCAAATTAATACGTGTTTGGGAAGTCGGTGCCCAATGTTTTGAGTTTATTTTATTTATTTATTTATTTTTTTTTTTTTATTTTTTTTTTTTTTTTTTTATTTTTTTTTTTTTTTTTTTTTTTTTTTTTTTTTTTTTTTTTTTTTTTTGTTTTTTTTTTTGGGGTGGGGGTGGAATTTAGTATGTTGTTGTTGTTGTTTTGTGTTTGTTGTTTGGGGGTTTTTTTTCGGGGGGGGGGGTTCTCTCTTTAGTTTTTTGGGGGTTTTTTTTTCACCCAAAAGTACCTTGTTGTTTTAGGTAGTCCAAAGTGTTACTATTGTTTATCTTATTAGAACAATAAAACACCAACTATTTATTCCACCCAAAACTTTAATTTATGTAAAAGTGTAGAAGTTTATCTAAGAGTCATCACTGTGAAAGAATGAAACATCGTAGAAATGCTGATAAATGTTGTCAAACCCTATTTTATCGTCTCCATTATAACATTTAACATGTGTCATCATCATTTTTGTAAATTTTATAAATATTACACGTATTATATGTAAACTTTATAAGCAATATGACGGTATATAAAGTAAATCATATAATGCTAAGATGTTTTCATATTATACTTGTGTAGGTATATGATAAATGCGTTTTTGTAAATAAAAGTTTACATATTGCTATATTTCAGTATACTATCCTTCTAAACCTCTTAAGTTAGAACACTATTTTAAATGTATTTTATAATACACTAAGTGATTTGGGACATAAAATGATTGCATAAATTTATGCATACATTTTTAATAGAACTTTCACGTTTTCTGTGGGTCTGACATTTTGATTGATATATTTTTAGATTTAATTAATTCTTCTAAACATAAAAACATTCAACATCTTGACGTTTTATGCGGAAACAGTAATGAATTGCATTGGCAACCAAAATGTTGGTTTCGCAGTAAGCATCAATGAGTGCCTCATAAAAATAAGGTATCTCTTAAACAGAATGCCACTCTCCTTGATTGTGTCAGTGTATCTGCTATAGACGAACCAAATGATGAGGTACCGGAATTGTGTCTATGCAAATTCAGGGAACGACTGGATAATGTGAGATTGGTTTTCATTTATTGCTAGAGCAAACTGAAAGGGTAAAAGAAATACGTAAGTCTTTTTTCTGACGTTCTCAATGAATTTACCTGGTAGAACGTACCTTTTCCTGACGTTCTCAATGAATTTATTTACTAGAACGAACCTTTTCCTGACGTTCTCAATGAATTTATCTGGTAGAACGAACCTTTTCCTGACGTTCGCAATGAATTTATCTGCTAGAACTAACCTTTTCCTGACGTTCTCAATAAATTTATCTGGTAGAACGAACATTTTCCTGACGTTCTCAATGAATTTTCCTGACGATCTTAATGAATTTACCTGGGAGAACGATCCTTTTACAGCGCACGCTTCATCTGGTATGTAATATGCCTGTAAGAACTTATTCAAGTGCTGTGTCACGTTCAATGCTACATGTCGTGAATAAGAAGGTAGACGAAAAGCTTTTTCTAAAAGTTATAAAAATCTCAGTGAGTCCTTACAGTTTCCATATTTTGTGTTCTTTTAAGAAAAAAGATGGTACAAACCGGTGTGTATTGGTTTTCGCGCTATTAATATCCAATCCGTATTTGATGATAAATCAATTCCCGATGCTGATGAAATCTTTTCTAAATTTGGAAATTACAAAAACTTCTCAAAGTTAGATCTTTGAAAGGGATATTGGTAGATTTCCATTTCAGAAAATTCGAAGAAGCTTACTGCTTTTCAAACGTCCGTATGATTTTTTCAATTCCAAATCGTGCATTTCGGTTTAGTTACTGCCAAGGCCACGTTCTCCTCTTAATGCGAATTGTTTTTAACGGTTTGCAGAATATCGACAATTTTATCGACGATATCCTTCTATACATTAACACGCTTAATGAAAATATCAAAGTCCTTGAAGAGTTTTTGTCTAGAATGCGCAGCGCCCCTTTGACAGCCAAGCCAAATAAATGCACTATAGCTTTGTATGTACTATATGAGGAATGCCTTGGTTATGTTATGGGTGAATGATGGTTATAGCTCCAATGTTGACAAAGTGTTAGCAGCTATAACTCCCATTACGAAAAAGCAATTGAGATCCTTCTTGAGTTTATTTGGGTTTTATCGTAAATTTTACTTAACTTTTCATTTGTAGTGTTACCAACTGTTGATATGAGACGGAAAGGTTTGCCGAATACACTTGTTTGGTTTCAGCGGCAAATGCCTATAATGCCCTTCGAAACGCACTTATCAAATATCCATTACTTAAACTTCCTATCTCAGTGAGCAGTATTCACCTCAAATCGCCGTATGGGCGCAGTTATCTTGAAGGAAGAGTAAAGTAAGAAATTGTCGGTGGCATACGCGAACCCTAAACTCAAAAATGCTTCAGTGGAGAAAGAATGTCTTGTATTAGCAGTACAAGAATTCCAACGGTACCTGTGCGGAAATGAATTCATAAGCCTCTTATTTACCTGAATACGACAAAACTCAATAGTACAAGGCTTATGTGATATGCTCTCAATCTTCAACCCTACCGGTTTTGCATTGTCTCAATAAAGGCAAAAACAACGTAGGCGCTGATTATCTCAGTCGTACATGTATTTAAGTCAACTTTTATGATAGCCTGTTTTATAAATATTTTAATATTGCAGTTTTGTACTTAAATCTATAACACATATTGGCAAGACCAAGATAAGTTATTTTGTTATATTCTGTATTTTACTATTTAGCATACTTACTGTCAACAGTATATATTTTCATATATATCGCTAATATAACTCATATAAAGTAGAAAGTTTGTATTTCATATTTGCTTGAATATGGTACAATAAAAGTATACAAATGAGTATTATTAGAGTGTACGGTGTATGTTAGCACGTATATTAAGGCGCAATCTGATTAAAATCATATCTTTATTCCGCTTCTCTACTTGTCCCATTGCGGATAAAAATCTGGCGAAAACCCGTAAAAGGTCATGTTCTGGTGAACTCTGATGACGTTTCAGTCCAGTCATCGAAACCGTTATTTCCCAAAGCCAATAAATGCCTTGGCTAGGCATGTGATAGTGACGCAATATATAAAAACACTGTTAAAAACCACATTGTGGGTCAAGCATGCTGTGGATGTTAATTTCATTGCTAGGAATTTGTAGCCGATCTACTGATTGACTGACATCAGAGTTCACCAGAACATGACCCCTAAAGGAGTTTCGCCAGATCTTTATCCGTAATGGTACGAATAGGGAAGCGGAATAAAGATATGGATTTAATCAGATTGATTAAGGAGGGCGTACAATGCTGCATAGTGAAGTTTTCTTGTGGAATTTAAAGTTATTTTGTGTGGGGTTTATATACATCGTATTTATAAGGTCGAGGAGAAGTACAATTCAACCTATAATAGCTAAAAATAGATATAATAAGTAACTCTGGAATTCTTTCCTTTGGTTTACATTGGAAAATTCCGCTTTCCGAGACACGAGGTCATTTCCGCAAGGCATGATAATGAATGGCTCGACACACTGCAGAATGCAAGTCACAAATTCACCCCTAGGGACAGGAATTACAATGGACAGTACATTGAGTTTGAACAACTGTAGCATATTAATAAAGTTTCAAAAATATACTCACAATCTTGTGTCACTTGAAATCACTGCAAATACCTGTTACATATATTTTCCGCCGTAGATCGCCTTCTGTCAATACGTAACACCCTCAACAAGAGAATGAAAGGGCCCGGTGATTGGCGTGTCGTTATATATATTCGATCAAAAATCACTCAGTTTTGAAAGCAAGCATTACACAAATTTAAATATAAATAAAATAATAATGGACTTTATAGAGGCGTGGGCATTTGTGTTATACATCTTGATTTTTAATATACATGTATCTTAATCTGCAATAAACGGAATGTGCATGTCTTAATATTTCTACCTTACAACCCCCCCCCCCCCCCCCCCCCCCCCGTTTTTTTTTTTTTTTTTTGCCATATGCACGACTCGGAACCCCAGCAAAGACATCGGAATAATGAATTCTTGGCAGAAATGAGGAAAATGCTATGCCTTTTTTAATATTGGTGTAACCGTTTTATTGCGGCAATATTTTACATAAATATATTACATAAATGGAACATTCAGAAAAATCAGATAATCCAGTCTGGCGATTAGAGAATATATGAAGTTGAATAATATGACATAAAAAAAACTTTACAGCTTACCTTTTACATAAACAGTTTGCATATTCAACAATTACATGATGCATTGGCACATTATGCATTTTATTTCCTCTTTATATATTTATATTTCCTTTTTATATATTTATAACGAAGAGCAACATACAGAACTTATGGAGTTAGTGATGATTGAACATCTAGACTGAATCAAATAGTTATGTTTGGCAATAAGGGACCATATGCAATTGACAAAACATTGCACTTGAAGCAAACTGACCTGTCATATTTGCATTTACAAGCCAGGCTGCAAAAAATGTTGGATGCAAATTATAATATGAGATTATATTTGTAAACACGCCCAAATAAAAATATGGGCATATAATGCTATACCACTGTCGTCCGTCTGTGTGCACCATCTTGTTTTCGCAACTCCTGCTGAACAATAGGGGATTTTGATGAAACCTGTAACAAAGAAAAAGCACTAAAGTAGACGTGCATATTGGAAGGGGAACGATATTCAAAAACATTTACAGGTGTTATGGTCCTTGGACTTACTTTTTCACCAAATAACTTGTTTTGTGATTTTCAAAGAACGACATATGAAGATGTGCATATTTGAGGGGGAATGCTGTCCAAAACATCAACGGGAGTAATGACCCTTTCACTCTTTCTATGCAAAATACCTCCTAAACCCACTGGTGGAAATTGATGAAACTTGGTGTAAAGATAGATCACAATATAAAGATAAATATATTGAACAGGAATTTTTACATCTTCTGAAAATTAAATAAAACTGTAATTGGTGCATTTATGAAAAGAGGGGGTGTCAACTTGTGAAATGATAAGTGCGCAATGATGATCAATTAACTTACAACGAATTGAAGATAAGTGAACTATTTTACCAGTATCAAAGGTAATCTTATATTTAGTTCTAGTTTGTAAGACACCTACAATAACAAAATACGGGCGCATTCTGCTCCGGTTTAGCGGTGCCATATTTTAACGTTCAACTATTTACGATAAGAAATTGCATTTCGCAAGTGTGGTTGTCCATTACACCAAGACACTCAGCGCCCCTATTTGATATGCGACAAAATAAAGTACAAGCAGCAACTATGAAGCATTTATTAGGAGGTACAAAATGCAATTTCTTATGCTAGAAATGTATAGACACGTACGGAAGAGATAACTCTGATGTGCAAGCCAAGAAGGCCAAGATTTCATTTAGAGATCCAGTTATCGAACTTTGGGGGGGGGGGGGGGACCGATGACAAATTATGACGATATGAAGGAAATAGTGTACTGTATCTTGAAAAAAAAATTGACGATCAAAGTGAGGATGATATCAACAGAAAAATTAGTGACAATGTCCAATTGAAAATTTTTAATGTAACGAATTGGTAGAATTCTAGAAATGGAGTGATCGTCTTCTTTGTCAATAAGAAGCTAACATTGACAAGGAGAATACATAGGTTAGAAAGAAAAGCAGACTTTTGTCACCTGCAACTGATAAAACTAGACACCTAAATTACATCAGTCCACTACACATTTAAGCAAACCTGGTCACTAAACACATCTCCGGCTCTAAATTGCTATGTTGCTACGCCACTATTCTGAATGGCTCAACGAACAAAGTTCCAGCAACATTCCAGCACCACCGGCCCATAATTTCATTACCTATTTCGATAACAACCAAGTTCTTGTGTGAAACTGGCGAGTTCGAGCAGATGTCAAAATCGTTGTCTGCGTCCTCAGTACAGTTATGATCACCTTTCCATCTTTGACAAAAAACCTTCAATTTAATCAAGCTCTGTCACCTCCTCTTGGCAACCAACTTTCTCATCGGGAATGATGATTAAAACCGCATATTACAACGACATCTTTAACACCTACCGGGACATTTTCATCTCACTCATACCGAATAAATTATGTCAAGTCGAAACAAATACAGCAGGGCGCAACCATTACCGACAACAATATCATCAGCATGGAAACCCAAGATGAGCTGCAGGGACTTTATGACAGAGTTTTAATGGAAGAACTGGCGATGGTCAAACACTGCTCGAATACTTCTGTGCGTGGAGTCCTCTTTCAGGTCAGTACTACATTTGGCGAGGACGCAAGATGCTGGACTATCATTGGATGCGACGGACTTCCGTACATTTTGGCCTTCAAACTCATCGATATGCATCCTGAACATCATTATGTCGTGAACCCCGAAATACTGAAAAATTCCGAGGTGAGACCAGGTGCCCGGGGAGAGTAAGCGTCTCCTGTTTGCATGCATCACCCGTCACAGCGGTTCTCAAGAAACATGTCAAAATCAAGAGTTTTGGTTTCCTAATTGTACAAACGAAAGTACAAATCTGGTATACAAAGTCATATTTGGTGTTAACTGAACACAACTAATGTAGTTGTGATACCCACTTCAAAACACTAATCCAATCATAACACATAAATATATAAAGATTATATCATATTATAGTGACAAGGAAAAAGATAACATAAAGGATTTATATCTTTATTTGAATAATTCGAAGTGTTTTTGAGAAGCTGAATATATATACATTTTTGTGTATTTATGTTTTAATTTGTAACCTACTGTACATAGAAATTATGAAAATTAATTAAATTTGTTTAGCACTATATCTCAATATTCCATACATATATGCGTTTGCATAGTAATAGTGACATGCTTCCTTCTTTGTAAGCATGGTGTATAAAAGTAAAAACGTTACATGTTACAAAACATTTAAACTAGTATACTTTTAGTTAATTTGGGAATCATGTATATACAATTCATTTTATCTCTCCGAAATTGTATCGCCCATGAACTATTAAAAAAGGACGAATTACCTGCACAAGTAAGATGAACACTGACCATGCTTTTATGGAATAAATTAAGCTGACCACATTTTACCAACATATACTGTATTTTGCGTTGTAAATATTTTGAAATAGGTAAGAAATTTAACGTGAACACATAGCTTAGCGGTAATTGTAATACAAATTGCAAGTTCCATAGCGACAGAGAGACAGCGTTCCCGTGGATTAGTTTCCCCCACCGACACCGATATTCACATCCTACCGTCATGGTATTAGCTCTAAACAATAAAGGATATGACTTCTTGTTTTCATAAAGAGGACACAATATTGGTACTCTTCAGGATATTGTTAAAGTTCCATAACTGGGGGTTTTGTTTTTTAAAAACACGTATTGACAAATGGATATCTATTTCTTATTTCAGATTTTAAAATATCCTCCGCTTAATGGTAATATCAAAATTTGATAATCGTCAACAATAAATATGGGGGGAAATATGTTAAGGGGATTTTAGTGTCATAACAGATTACCTGTATTGAAAAATGAGAAGATGTAATTTCGTTGTGGTTAATTAATTGATAAGGAATGATTACAGTCCAAGATCATTTGAACGAACTAACACAAAATGCATGTACATGTATATATAAGTAAATAAAGATCTCCAGATATACATTCATTGCATGCACCTACATATAGACGAAATCTACAATGATCCTAGTGTTACAGTCTTACCAAGTCCGTATTTCGTTACCAGATGTGTGCCTATGATTTCGTGTTCTATACATTATATATACTAATGTATTAGATAGCCTAAATTCACGGGAGTTAGTATTCAACGACATTAAAACTATCACATTAACATAATTTCATTCAGATCATCAAGACTGTTAAAAAGATGTTTTACGTCAATATGAGTTTTGAGCAAATATATATTGAGGAAAAACCTTAACCGATTGTCAAAATAGAGACGTCAAGGAAAATCATACCTGAGTCAATACAAAGCTCAAAAATAGGCATGCATGTGCAGTTGGTAATATATACATGTGAATGTCTTAATATAAATGTATGTAAATACAAATTGTGTGCAAGGCAAGACTAAAGATATGCAAATTCTGTACATATTTATAATATCTCTCAAGAGTGAAACATTCCTTTATATTTCCATCGTGATCAGAAATAAATACTAGTCCTCCCCTGAAATCACACCATGAATTCCTTCATCTGTATGATGCTGTATGGTTCACAGATGTAATGTAAATAATGTAAAATATCATTTGGTCTGTTTCACTATTAAGATTTTAGATCTCAAAAATCAAAACTAATCCCTTTATCTACATCTTTGAAAACATACAATACACATTTCTTTCGCTTCGTTGGATTATATTTCCTCACTCTCCAAAAATTTAGTCTTCTGTTCTATGTCTACAGTTGCGGCGGAACCGGAAGCATGATCACTACCATGAAAATCAGACAGTGTACCCATTCCGGGTGAGTGATCTGATAAGTTATCGTTCTTGTTTTCATGGTGTGGTTCTATTCCGACCGAGGATTGCCTTCGTCTCTTTGATTTCAAATTTAATTTAGATCGAATATTTTTCATAAATCTTCTTTCTGAAAAACATTATTGGTAAAGTATTTAAAGATGTACATGCAAAGGTTTGAAGCAAAATTAAATTAATTCGACTATGCTTCAACTCTTACTTTGACTCACCGATAGTATTATTTCAATTTAATGTATGCAGTAACTGTTGAAATATTCTTCGGGAATTAAATTGACAATTTTCAATCTTATATTTTCTTAATGTGTGTGAGTATGTACTTTTTAAACTTAACTCTTTCCTAAGACATTTCGTTATGTATGCTTTTAAATATCATTTTAATTTCACTGTTTCCAAGGTATATGAGAAGACAGACTGTTAATCACGATAAGTCATTGTGTATCGATCAAACGTTGTTTAGTCGGTCTGTCTGTGTAATAAAAGTTGTAATGTCTCTGCAATCCAACATGTGGTGACGTAACCTCCCTATACGTGCTTGTACGAATAGGGATTGGGTTGTGGATTGGCTAGTTCGTACTAATACATATTTTGTTTTTCATTTATTTCTTCTTCTTTTTTTTTTTTTTTGTTTAAGTTTGTTTGTTTGTTTATCTTGTTTTGTTTTTGTTTTCCTCTTCTTCAATTTTGTTTGTTTGTTTTTTGTTTTATTTTATTTTGGGGTTTTTTTTCTGCCTTATCCTAGATTCTATTACGTGATTAGGACATATTTGTGAGTTCTGGTTTCATAAACGACAATTTCACATACTTTTTGGAACTTGAACTCCTGTAAAGTCTATGTACGCCATGTCTGTGTTGGTAGCGGCGCCTTTGTGACGATGGTAGCACCACATTACGATCATGACGACTAGGAATATGGAAGACAAACACATCGCCACAATAATTCCCTCTGCACGATTCCAATATTCCTTGTCACGTGTTTCTTGATTATGTTTTCTACCTGAAAAAAAAATGTCAGAAAATGAACAAATATGATGAAATCCGTAAAAGGTCGAAATCTGAAACAATTTAGAATAAACGGAATTTAATGCCTTCTCACTGTAGCACTAATAACAATGTACTACGATGGACATTAATAAACCCATGGAAAACAGAGGTGAGACCTTGAATTCGGGAAGAACAATCATTTCTTGTTTTGGTAGAACACCCAATATGAATGCAAATACAATAGACTACACAAAAATATCTAGACACAAATTAATTCAATACACCTCACAAAATCTTTGAGTTCTCTGACTTATGAGTATTTGAGCATTTGAGTCTTTTACATAGAATGCTAATTTTACGTGTGATATATTAGCAGAATCTGTGTTCAAATAGGTTTGAATATAAGATATGCCATACTTAGATATGTATCCATATCAACTTCATGTTCTTCTGTGAAATGTGGTGATATTTCCACTTTGAAGTTGTACAGTTTACTCTCTGTCCATTGCAATGCGTAGGATGGGCTTTCTACTACCTCCACTCGTAGCTGATCGACATCTGGACACCATTTACCTCTTATAACATCAACATTACGACAGTCAAATACCTATAAATGAATAAATTTTAAATTTTCAAAAATTGAAATTTGAGTTATTTCATGTTCCTTAAAAGGGAAATTAAATTGACTGACAATCTTTTTTTTTTTTTTTGGGGGGGGGGGGGAGTGGGGGTGTTTAGTAATGACAGCAAGCTAGTATTTCTTTTGACATGTACACCTTCAAACATATATCCAACTCTTTTCAAGATATATATGTAATCTGAAGTACTTAAATAATTTAACAATCGAACAGCACACAAATTACTAGATATGATGATAATGATGATAACAACAAATTAAATACTTTGTACAAATTAATAAGTATCAGTATATACGTGTAAAAGTTTAGTGCATTGTGTGTGAATTTTGACAACGTATATCTATTCAGTGATGCTCGTGACCGAAACTGTGGAAATCCAAAGCCTACATATTTAAAGAGCGAACTAACTACCAAATGACCTAACAATTAGTAACAATTAACAATAAAAGCCAAAGAACCAATCTAGGCAGAGCTTAGCATGCGCATATGGTGCACCAAATTAAAAGGTATATATGTTCTATATGTATGAGAAGAAGTTTTTGTAAATTCATACTCATTTACAAACTTTTCTCACAGTGAATTAGAACTCATTATTTCGGGTCATTACAGAAGCACTGAATTTGGGTTTGTGATTACTCTCGGGACCTAACGGTCCACCAGCAGTGGCATCGACCCAGTGGTAATAATATCAGAACATATATACGTGTAGAAATATAGTGCACCATACCCGCATTTTACGTTAATCATTAGTATTATGTCTCAGTATGTTGTGATATATGTTGAATATATATATGTATACTGTGCTCTGTTTGTCTGACCTTGATTTCATCTCTTTGAAATCTTGAGAATGCATATGCTGAAAATATTATCTTGACGTCACACGTTTCTAGCTGCTCAGATTTCAAGGTTACGCATATTTCCTTGCACTTCATTCTGTCTTTGCCAATTGTCCTGTACATTATTCCACATGCGCCATTTTTTACCCTTCCAGTTGCGGAAACAGTGGATGTATTTCCAGGGTATAATGTGACAACGTTTCCACAAACATCCTCTACTCCTGGTTTGTCATCTAAGTTTACTATGAAATAGAAGGAATAGAAAACTAAAAGCATCAGGGAAATATATATGTGGATATTAATCTATCATTACCTCTTCTCATTGTCTATATTTTGAATTTAATGGCGCATGCTTAGATAATAATTTTGACTGGTGTCTCTACAATTTTATCATCTCATTAGAAACGTTGAATTAACCATTTGATAAATAATCAAATGTAAACTTCATATGAACTGTAAAGGCTTTGACGTGAATTCATTATTATCTACGGGCTCTAGAGACTTGATGAAACTGATTAATGCAGCTTCAAATGATACATTGGAGTTTTGAATCATTCATTAATTACATGTCGGTTGTTTTTATATATGTATATTAATATAAAATACCAATGTTATTAACAAAAGTCGGTACACTGATTGCCGTGTAATGAATACTTATGAACTTAATTTAATTAACTTTCCAAGGTTAAATTAATAGCCTATACACTGTATTCCCTCTTCGGCTTCCCAGTTTTGTTTTTGTTGTAATATGACCTCGATTTTAACTGTCTTCTAGTAGTTAAACTTCAGATACAAAAGAGAAAACAGAAGATATCTGACCAAGTTGTATGGCACAAATAACCAAGGACAGGCACATAAACATGATAAAAGTGAAAAACACAGAAAAAACTTAATAAAAATATTCGATTGTACTTCAGTTACGATACCGACTTAGGACGGTCAGTTAAAGAAACAAACGTCACTCAATTGGTGTGGTTAATTAATAACACATCTGGTGTTCTATATGTACTATGTTGTGAGTTGTGAATACATTTTAGTAATAAATACTTCAATTTGTACCTGCTCTGCGAAACCTATTACTAAAGCAGCCGTAGGCGTGCTTGTGTCCTAGTTGAGAGGTCCGGGGTCTCATCGATGTACTGTTTTTAAGTTCGGACGTGAACACATAACAGTGTAAACGCTGCTTCGGACTGGTCCGATGCAACGATCTTAATCTCTGGGCAGGGTGTCAAGAAAATATCGTCACCATAGTTAAATAAGCATAATGCGACGACAAACAAGAACCAAGCAAACAAAGAAATCTGTATCTGCATATATATACATGATAATGTACAGCATTTCATTAATGTTTGGAATGAACTGTAGTTTGTTTTGCCATGAGTAAAATAAGCAAACGTTGTATACTTACTTTCAAGATCAATTAATGTTGAGTTCACAAATGTAAACATAGTTAATGGTAATATTAACCAAACCAATGCTCTTCTTTCCATAACGACTGTAAAATAAAACATCATCAAGCTACCATCAATAGACAACAAGAGACTATTAGACAAAGCAAAGCAATGAATTCCTGATATAGAAATACTATCCCTTTGGGAAGTTTAGATGGAATATTGCACGAGTATTTTCCGACCTCGATCGATTGAAAACTAGTTGTCATATTGTGGTAACAGAGGAATATCCCAGTAGAGTATTCTGTAGGCCAAACATGTACATTTACTACTATATTTTATACTCATCGTGCATCTACAACAAATACACTACCATTGCCTTAAAAGTAGTATGTGCATTTCACATGATGGAGCATCTCTCCAATATTCTGAAGAAGAGTTTATTTGATTTTTTTTTTTCAAACAGATATAAATCATAGGATAACAAAACCTGATGTCAAGTATGGTAGAATTTATTCACCAATCACATAAGGATAATAATCATTTTGAGTAATAAAATATGGGAATGAATCATTTAGAGAAATAATATCGGACGATTAAATGTTTTTCTGTGGTGTGCTTCCCTCTTAAATTCTTCAAGAGATTTATATCACAAAACCATTTGGAAGATTGCTTACATTGCAGTAATATCTTTTTTTAATATTATTTATTGTGTTCATTGCAGACAAAACGCCTATCATACTCACAGAAGACCGAAACGTCCTTACAAAACGTTGATTATGTTCATGGCAGGACAAACGCTTATCATATCTATTAAAAGTCAAAACGTGTATTAAGTTCTTTGATGGTCAAAACGTGCACAATATTCCTTGCAGGCCATATAGAATAGACTATTATTCATTTACTTCCAAAGCGTCTTTTTATTAATTAAATGGCAGGACGTGTGCAAATCTATCGTGCTTTATTTTCATGGCAGACCAAGATGTCATGTATAATACTATTTATTCTTTTTAATGAATGATAGGCCATAGGCCTCAACTATTAAGGGTCTGATGCAAACTACAATACACCTGATCTCACTCCATCACAGGGGTTCACATATGCTCTTCACGTAGACATATTTTGTTATTTTCCATTTGTTTTTCATTTTCACTGATTTTGTATGTTCTCTGGTTTCATGATTTTTGGACTTGTGGTTTGGATTTATCCATCATCTTTACATTGTTAGCCGAAATACCTGTTAATACACCACGCATTTGTAGCTTAAACTCTGGTCTGTTAAAACAATAACATCATAGCAAATATCAAAAATATAGAAATTGTATTCATTTTACCCCGACTCCGTGCATATACAGCTTTAGGTGTTTGCCTTTTCTTGATTTTGATTTTCAAAGAACTATAAATGTTTATTGATAGAGGATGTTGTAATAACCAAGGCTTCATAACACGAGTTACTTTCGCACTTGCCATGACAGACTCCTTCGTACAGAAATCCCAAGATATGTCACTATGAGCTTCGGTTGTTATCCTCAAATGTAAGTCGGCTTGAATTCATGCTGCATCGATTTCTGTACGACAGGATAAAGTTCTATCGTTCGATATTAATGCTTCAGATGATTCATTCCTATATTTATTACTAACAGCGGTTATTATCCTTATGCGTTTGGTGTCTGAAATCTACCATACTTGACATAAACGTTTTTCCTAGAGTAATGGTAACTAAAGTTAACAAACATGTATATTTCAAGGGTATATAGATGAAATCGGTCATCAATTGATCAATATCAGAGAGCCGTATCCGGGGTGTATGAGATGTCATACCATGTGGGTAAAATTACACAGAACAGATATACATTATGCTCAATTATGTAAAAAAAAATTTAAGTTCCTAAAGCCTGGAATGTTGGAATGTAAATTACAATAGATAGGTTTCATTAGCAGTATCTTACTTGGCGTTACTTCCCGTTGTCGGCAATGTTTGTGTTCAAGCATGAATTTTGCCCCCTATTAAAACTAAGTTTATTTATTTATTTATTTATTTTAGAAAGTTGTTAATATTTACACTTCTTTGGAAATTTTACTAAATTGTCTTATACCTCAAGTATTGCACAAACACAGGAATTATTCCTGGTTTGGAGTAATTACCTACATGATTTGCTGATTTATTGACAAATATTCAGTTATATATCTCAAAGCCCGCAGCAACTGGTCACAAGGGAATTAACTCCAATAAAAGTTTATGCCAGTGACACTTTTTTTATCGTAATTCTCATATTGACAACGGCGTACCACAATATGTATCCATAGAACCAAGTAGGTGAAATCTGATCTCAGTTGATGGGTGCATTCACAACACAAAAATAATCGACCACTGCACATATCCCAGGACACAAAGGTATCTGCCTCGATTTATTACTTGAGTATAATACATGACAATAATTAAGAGTATCTGTGATCTGTGTTTTATCTATTTGCTTTTCGCGCAATTGTTAGATTACCTTTATACGATTTTTATCTTTATTTATATATTTCCAAACACATAACCTTCATTCAAAACATGCAATATCTGTTGATATCTTTCTTTAGTAATATGACTCGTTTTGCTTTAAAGTTTTAGTTAACCTGCGGAAAAAAGCAATGAAAAATAAAAGCTACAAGAAATTTTTTCCACGCCATCAATACTGAGCACATTCGTATTTTCGTATTTCTCTTGCTTAGTTGAAGTCGTCAGTTTTCCTAATACTGCAATTTTGTGTTGAGGATTAAAAGAAAAATCAAGAATTGAATGTGAATTTCAAGGGAAACTGTTAATATTTCCAAATACATTCCTGTGTGCCAGCGAATTTGTATGTCAACTAACTAATATATGATAATGAATACAATGACTTACTTAGTGTACTGTTCAGACAAAGAGGATAATTATTCCGGCAGTTTCTCTCACAAAACATTCAAGTAATTAATATTGGCTACAAAAAGTTCAATGCAGAGATGTATCATACTCAAAGTTGTATAAATAAAACACAATAGTCTAAGTTTTGGACATGACAGGTGTGCCGGATAAGACTAAATGCAATTTAATATCAGATCGATATTTTACACATGAAAAACCCCTATCATTAAAATGTGTGATCTTCTAGAGATTGTAGATTACCTATGGCTAGACATGTGAAGCGAATGAACTTCGAGATACTTTTTTCATTGATATGAAGATTTCCTCGGCAAATTTGTGTTAACAAAAAACGGTAGTTGTCTGATGTCGAGAGGGAATCACTCCATTGACAAGCAAACCCCAGATTACGGTTTTGTCATAAATTTAATTTATACCGGCGGTTTATTACTAGACGATGATTTTTTTTTTTTACAAAAGAAGGGTATCGGAACATAGGTAGTGTACATCGATATATTATTCTAATTTTGTTTGTCTTCTGCAGCTCATTACAAAACATACATGTACATACTTTCAGTACGTCCTTGCTTTACATCTCTATTGATCTATATGGTATACTTATAATTATTGTGTTTGTCGACTGGCGACTTCCTCATCAAGAACTTGCCTATACTTTAGAGGAATTACCAAGGATTACCCATGTATTGTTAATTGTCAAATGTCTTGAAGTCTTTCAGTGGAGATCGAATCAAAATTTAGCAGTCAGTTTTTTTGGCACCACATGAGCTAGAAACACGGACAAGGGCAACTGATATTCATTAATACCATATTCACATTCCCAAAACCCAGGAAATACTAGAATATGAAAAAAGAATCATGTCAAAAAACAAAAAACAAAAGAAATTAAAAATTAAATATGCAATGTAATTCAAATTTGCACTTACATTTTTTGGTAAACTGTAAACCTCCCACTTCTGTTCTAACTTAGACACTGGTATACACAAATTGTGCTGAACTTAAACTACAGAATGGATCAGTCAAAAGATTTCACCAAAAACTCTTTCGGATTTCATCTTCAATATCACATTTCCTTCATGATATCTCTAGATTGTCCATTTGCTGAGGCCCAAGTCCATGACCAATGTAGATATCAGCGCACAGCAATGTGGCTATATGGCAAATACCGTTAGTTGCCGCTTGGATCTATATCAACTGAATGCCGGTAAAAAGCAGTCTTCAATGATAGTACAGCATCAGTTATTGATGAGTTTCAGCTTTTCCAGGACTGGGAGGTGAGTTATTGATTTCAGCCGCGGATCGATCTTAATTTGATTGCATTTGGTTTATTTTCTCCGTTCGGTTTATGACTGGGCCATTCATACCGATATTACGATTTTTATAAGGACTGAACTGAATAATAATGAATAGCGATGAGATGCTTTCCTAACATAATATTATGTTAACGTCGCGTTAATGTGAAGTATGCTTTTCTTGTGCACTCAGGACTGTTTAGCACACGCGTTTGCGTTAACGAGGATTTACATGTGAACGTAATTTAGAGATTGCGTGAGTGCACCTGACAGCCACGTTCGCTTGCTTACAACTTAAAACTAATTAAAAAATAAATAATTAAGAATTAAATTCATTAACTTTTTGAAAAGTTAAAAATGGTAGTAGTAAATCAAAATAACAACAATAAGTAATAAATAGATATATGGATAGATAAACACGTAAATAAATTAATTAAAAGATCAATAGATACATGTAAATAAACTTTAAAATATAATTACGTCAGTTTCTTGATAGTATAAACTGAAAAAAAATCATAAATACACAATTACATGTGTAAGTTCATATGTTATATTATGTGTTTAAACATTTGTTATATGAAGCCCTTAATAATGGACGTTATCTTACCATTGCATGTAATTAAGATATATATGGCGACATCCCCGTTGGTGTAATTAGATCCTAGTCATTACTTCATTCTTACCAAGGCACTTTCGCTTGGGTCGTCTAAAGATTCGGCAGTGCTTTATTTTACCGGAAAAATTTAAGCTCCCCATCCTCCACAATTGTTTTGTATAGGGTACGGTTATTATATTTTTCGTCCTCAAGAGGTTGAATTAAGGTGCATGCATTAATCAATTTTGTGATGTTATATTCTTTGTACTCTTATTGATTTTTTGGCGGTTTCATACCACAAAGATAATTATATTAATATAGCAGTCAATTTTATAGGGGTTATTTCCCCTTTTTATTCTTATATGTTTTGATAAGGCATTGCTTTATGTTACTATCTATTACATAAATTTATGTAATGTTTAATAATTAGAGAATCATAACAGTAGATTTTTATCTGCTGTACTTAGTTAATAAACAGTCACTTCAGTGGCAATGCACAACAACTTGCGTAGTCAGTAGTTTTCAATTGGATAAAAACACCTACGAATCCTAAGTTTCATGTGTGCAGGAATTGAAGGAAAGACAGTTTTGTGGTAATTGATTCAAACCTTTTAAGGTGTGTGCGAAGATCACTGGTATAGATATTTGGCACTAGAGATTCGAACCCGGACTATTTAGAACAAGAGCAATTAAAAAGAATACATAGGGAGTCATAGAATCGAACCTAGTACGTTGTACAGATGAAAGCTATTGAACGGACAGCAAAGTATTTGGTAGTATAGCAATCGAACCCACTGCTTACCGATATGTGGAACTATATAGACCACCATGATGGGTATATATCTATATATAAAAAGAATTAACCACGTGAACGTGCGACTGGATCGAGCGCACGCGGGAATAAAGCGCGCAGAGAACGCGCGTCCGATGGAGTAGCCATGGAAAGTGTGTTAAAACAGCCCCCTGTACACCATACATTCCACTATGTTGAATACATTTTTTAAAATTTCACACCCGGAATATTTCACGTACATGGTGACGGCATCTGCCTGATGCGGGGCATACAAATTTTGACCTTTGCAGTGGACCCACCCAAAGCGGTGAGGGATCTTTAACGTGCCATGCATATCAGGACACGGGGCCTCGGTTTTCATTGTCTCATCCGAAAGACAATACACCGGCATGACCAGAGCGGGACTCGAACCCCGGCCTCCCAATCAGGAGACGAGCGCGATACCGCTAGGCCACGCCGGCTAAACATAATATATATATAGTTTATTATCAAAAGCAATACTGCTTATAGATATACAATTGACAAGTATACATAAATAATATATAACAAGGTCAAGTATATGAATGGTTTACACAATAACAAATATAAGTTACAAATTACATAATCAAATACAAGACAGAGTTATACATTTTGTCTTACATTAAAAGCTTGTTTGATGTATTTTCCAATATTGCATTTTCAGAGCTTAATAACTGAACTAATTTAAAGACCGAGGGTTTTCGAAAATAGTAAGGTTTCAAAAATTTAATAGACTGTAAATATTGTCTCACAAATGAAGTAGCTTTAAGAAACTAATAATACTGTTCTACATTGAAGAAAATATATACGTGGATAAAACTACAGGAACATCCAGTTAAGCATTCCAGTAGAATATGAAGATGTATAATTTTTTTTTCGGATTTATGATATTCTTCAGCACATACATTACCTTTCCCAAAATAAAAATGCTAAAAACAAAATTCCGGTGAGAAAATTTTCATGAGACAATTGTGGAAAAGAACTCCTTTTTAAAGAGTCTGGATCATTTTGAGGAAAGAGGTCGCTGATGTATAGCGTTTACCTGACAAAAACAGCAGCAGCAGCAGCAGCAGTAGTAGTGGTAGTTGTTGTTGTTGTTGTTGTTGTTGTAGTGTTAGTAGCAGTAACAGTTATAGTAGTAGTAAGAATTAGTAGCAGCAGCAGGAGTAGTAGTGGTAGTAGTAGTAGTTGTAGTAGTAGTAGTTGTAGTAGTAGTAGTAGTAGTAGCAGCAGCAGTAGTAGTAGTACTAGTAGTAGTAGTAGTAGTAGTAGTAGTAGTAGAAGTAGTAGTAGTAGTAGTAGTAGTAGTAGTAGTAGTAGTAGTAGTAGTAGTATCAGCAGCATCACCAGCAGCAATAGTAGTAGTAGTAGTAGTAGTAGTAGTAGTAGTAGTAGTAGTTGTTGTTGTTGTTGTTGTTGTTGTTGTTGTTGTTGTTGTTGTTGTTGTTGTTTTTGTAGCAGTAGCATTAGTTTTCTAAAATATGTGTGTGTTACATGAATGTTCGTTTGTTTTACATGTATATATGCACCAGCTGACCAATTATATCAGATTATTATTGATGAATAATTACTCCCCCGGATATACAAGAGGAAAACGATCTGATGCCTAATTATATTCTAATGGTATTCCCTTTGATTTCCGTTCTTTGTACTGTTCGCAGAAAGACCACTGGTAGAACCAACCATAAGGCTACTGTAGGAATTACGTTATGCTGTATTTATACTGACATAATAGGATTCCTCACCCTGTATGAATTAATTGTCTTCCTGCTCGCCATAGATATTACATTCATTATGTATATTGGGTGGTAAATATGGTAATCAGTCACATTAGGGTTGTTATAAAAGGGAAATTAGATCTGACAGGGAAACGTCATACGTTTACTTCAAAACATTTGTACAATGTTTTGTTGTTTTACATTTTACGACGTTAGAAATGTGTCTAGAACTACAAAATCATGACTTCTGTTTTTATAGTATCACTGTTACATGTAATTTACATAGGCGGCTCTAGAAATTTTTGAAAGGGGGTGTTGCAGTCTCGTATGACTAATGCTTTGGACTATTCGGTCCGAAAAGTGGGGATTGCACCCCAAAAATGGTCGAAAACTAGTTGGGTTTTGGGGGGGTTGTTTTGGGTTTTTTGGGGGTTTTTTTTCTTTTTTTGTTTTGTTTTGTTTTTTCGGTAAAATTTTCCAATCAAAAGAACAAACTTAAGGAAAAGAAATGGGGGAGGGGGGTTGCAACCCCTGCAACCCCTCCCTTCCAAATCCGTCATTGATGTATACCGGTATATAAAGTATTGTTGCATTCGACAACCGTGTAATCATGACTAGATGAATTTTAACTGGAGTTGTCTTTCTTAGTGTACATACACCAAGGCAAATGACACTGATGAATGACGTTTATATATGTATTTGATTTATAAATACTCATACATTTTTATAAAATAACATTATTTCAGGAAACGAACCGTTTGTAGAATTCCTCCTGGATCATAACATATCTTGTTATATTTACACTTTTTTATTTCTACACTGTCAGTGCTAGACATCAATCGTAACAACTCGTTCATTTCCGTACGCAAATACGACTTTTTGTAATAAATGGCGACGGTGTTCCGATTGTGCTAGACATAAGTGGTCGAAATGTGCATATATGGCGCACTCAAGCGACACAAGTCCATATATTCCTTTATTTACAATAGCTTATTTGATTTTCCATGAAACTGCATTTTGTTATGTAAACGTAATACTCGCATTATCATTGAAGAACAAGGAAGAGCATGCCCCTCACACTAGAACATACAGTATACATTTTAAGACATTGAACCCCATTAACTACCACAATAAGTACAGAGTAAAAAGATTTTCCCAGAATTTATGTAGGATCGATATTGCCAAAGAGTCTTCTGTTTAAACGATATGATTTTCATTATAACAATAAGAAACTAGTCCTCGTCCAATACTTCTGGATCACCGACTCGGTTCCTGATCTTACATCGCAGTAAGCACACGCGGACCTGGGTCCGGCGCCATAAACTGAGAATATACTTAAGTCATAATTTCATATTCTTCTCTTCATCAATGAATTAATAACTTGGATTTGGATTTTATTTAGTTTTATTCTACCGATAAATAGAATTAAATTTAAACCATTCTACATGAGAATTTATTTGAGCCTTTGATAATAGAATGAATTAAAAATGAAATATTTGACTGAAGTATATTCTCAGTTTTTGGCGCCGGACCTTGCATGAGGTTGTTAAAAGTAAAGGTAGTGGCCGTGGAGAAAGGAATAAGTAAAGACGAAAAGTTAAATTACAAAACGTATATAAATTAGTATTTTCCTGTATTACTTTATTCTTCTTCAGTACAAATCTGTGTGAGATAGTTTTAAAATAATCTCACTTTCATCGAAGATCATTTGCCGCACTTTTCTTCAGGAACGGGGACTTCTCGTTTTATCGAAAAATAATTTAAGTCACTGCAGGTAGAAAATTTTCATTTCATGACTCTTAGGCACCGTTCATTTGATAATCGGGGAAGGGGGGGGGGGGGGGGGCGGGGGGGGACGGGGTGGGGGGGGGGGGGGGGGGGGGGCTGGGTTTTTTGTAACCCGGTCAGATTATTTTTTACCTCAACCTTGCATTGGGGCAAGGGAATTTTTTTTTCAAAAGAGCCAGTGCAAGAAAAAAAATTTTCACCAATAAAATATTGTTATATAATAATACAAATTTGATAGTAAACACTTATTTCTGACAAAATTCTTCTCAAACCGATCTCAGCTATGCTATACTCTTTTAGTCCATTATAATGATGCCATATACTGAAATGAGGGCGAGATAGAAGCAGGAGGGTGATAAAGGAGAAAAAGAGGTAGGGTGTGAAGGAAAGAGGGCTACCCTGGGTAAAAAAAATCTGACAGAGAAATGACAAAAATTCTACAAATGTGAGAAATGTCGGTTCCGTCTTAGTCACGAAATCAATCATGAAAAACTTCAAAAATCACCACGGAAATGCACTGTTGATAATGTAATAATTTGAAGAAAAAAAACCAGACACAACTTGTCACAAGAACATTACAAAATCTTTCAATTAAGGTGCATTTGCGGTACCGACATTGGACGGTCGATTGATATGAAAGAGGTCAATCAATTGGAGTGGTTAACCAGTTTACGGGTCCTCTCCACTTTCTACAAAAGCAGTAAAAACAAAACAAAAAACAAAAAAAAAAAAACCCGCACCTTTAAAATCTATGAATAATCCTCCATATAGAGAGCAAGGATCAACAACTTTCTCAAGTTGAAAGGTCATAAAAATATAAACATGTATAGTAATGCTGAGTAAGACCAAGATATCAAAAATGTATAAATCGTCATCAACATGAGTAAACTGTGCTCTGTCGATCTGGAAGCGAGCTCAGTCCCTTGATCTGTAAGAGTCCCAATTAATAGTAAAAGGGAATGAGGTTCAGGACCATTTGTCCTTTGAAAAAGGTTTTTTTTTTGGGGGGGGGGGGGGGTTGTTTGTTTGTGTTTTTTTTTTTTTTTTTATTTTTTTTTTTTTTTTTGGGGGGGGGGGGGGGTTATTTTTCTTGGTGTTGTTGTATGAAAGTCCAAAACTTTAGTGCGGGCGCTGACAAATCGAAGCAACTGAATTTTTATAAATACCATATGATGGGAATCTAGTCAAGGAACATTTGTAACTACCATAAGGGAAATTTACAACAGGAAATCTAAAATCGTCATGTTTATCATGAATATTGGTTTGAATTTTATTGTTAATTGTCTTAATGTATAAGGGAAATTTACAACAGGAAATCTAAAATCGTCAAGTTTATCAAAGATATTGGTATGAATTTTATTGTTAATTGTCTTAATGTATAGGTCCAAGTAAAGTGTTTCTGTATCACAAATATTGTCTTTGTTTAACTGAAGTTCAGGTGGGTATATGTTAACTTTATATATTCCAAACTCAGGGTTATCAATTACTAAGAAGTCGTCAAGATACATTTACATGTAACTAAAGGTATCATCCAATATCTCAATAAGGTCGAATCGTATAGATTTTTGAATAGAATACATGAAACCTCCAAATAACAATATAGAAACAAATCTGCTGTAAGAGGTGCAGAGTTAATACCCATAGAAATCCCAACCATCTGCTGATAAGTCTTGCCATTAAATTCAAGTAACAAAAATTGGTAGGTTTGTCAATGATTTAACTGAGGAAGAACAAAAATAATAATAATAATATAAACTGTTGTGTTATGTATAATTCTGGCCAGCAAAGCTCGCCAGGAAAAACTTGAGTTTTAACACCTAATTTTTTCCAAAGTATGATTTTAGATTACGCTAGTCTGTTGGAGACATAATTTTTTCACTGTGTGGCTGATCAAGATTATTTTTAGTGAAAATTAGGGCTAGTTTTTTTTTCAAAAACATCCCAGCGCCCCCCCCGCCCCCCCCCCCCCCCCCCCCCCCCCCCCCCCCCCACCCCCCCCCCCCCCCCCCCCCCCCCCCCCCCCCCCCCCCCCCCCCCGCCCCCCCCCCCCCCCCCCCCAAAGAATATCAAATGGACGGTACCTTAAGTGCTTTTAAAAAAAATTCGTTCAAAATATATATCGAATGATAAGCAGCTTTTATCCTTCTTTAAATTCTTAATTATTTTTCATGTTCTTACCACCATGCACCTCAATCAAGATGTTAAATCAAGAATCAGAAGCGGATCCAGAAACATCCCCCAAAGGGGTGGGGTGGGGTGGGGTTACATACTCAGCCATTTTGGGTGTCAAATCTGGACTCATATTATTTTAGTGTTTTCAATCTTATCATCTATATAAATGCTTGATAAATATGTGGCGGAGAAGGGGGGCTTCTAATTCCGACACTTTTTGACAATAATCATGCAATATCATGGTATTGTTGAGCATTCTCTTCCATCGCCGGTATCCGCCTCCTGTGCTAATACGGGACTTACGATGCACGTATAAGCGGCGTCAACAAACTGTATCGATCGGCATGATGCAAACCAGGTATAATATAAATATAATTCATTGCACTCACTAAAATCTTCACATTGGTGAAATTAAACGTTACATGACTGTGATTGCTGTATGATTAACTTGTTTGTATGACTCTACAGCATGTAAAATACAAACAAACGTGCGGTCTGAAGGTCACTCAAGTTACTGTGTATCTTATGAAGAAGGCTTCCGTTTCTTAAAATAATTTCTTAATGTTTCCTTTCAGATATTTTGAAAAATGCTGAATATTTACAAAAATACAATGATTTAGATATTACGTACGCTTTCAGGGGCATAGTTAGGCTTTCAAATGATATGGAAGCACAAAATGCGAGGGGTCTGGGGACCTGGTGTGGGCCCAGGGGGCGAAGCCCCCCGGACGAAAACGGATTTTAGCAAAATTAAGACACATTTCAAAGTAGTTTTGAGTTATGTTAGTCATGTGAAAAGTGTATATATGCATTTTAAATTGATGGAATATGCATTCATTAAGTAATTTCGATACATCGTCATTATTTGCGCCTTTGATCTTTCCTCCATAATATACGGCGGAGTATCAGAGATTTAAAAAAAAGGAGATTAAACATGTCATTTAATCATACAAAAAGCACAGCATGACAAAGATACATTTACTGTATTAAATTCATAGACAGGAATAGCACTATTCTATTCTACCTCTGTACCCCGTGATATTTTTCTCTTCTCATCGGTCAAATGGACATAGGGCATTGTGGTTTTAATAAGATTCTTTAAAAAATTAGAAAAATGTTCTATCTACAAATGGGAAACTTTTTTTAAGAAACTTGATTATAAGTTGTAAGGATTAAAATTAAATCTTTGATATCTTGTGCATGGTATCAATAAATATTTCTTATCTTGGAAATGCTAAAACACATTCTAAATATCATTTTTATTGTATGAAAATAAGTTTTAAGCTACACCTTCTGAATATATTGAATATTATAATACAGACGATCTCGCTTAAAACTGCATCAAAAGCCTTTTGAAATCTGCAAAACGGATGTGGAAGCGCTTGCTTCCGTGCGTACACCTAGCTACGCCACTGGCTTTTAACATTGTATAAGAATAAAATAGATGTGCAAGATCCCACGGAGACACGAACGACAACTCTGTTTGGAGATTGGAATTAATATACAGTTATCTAGTTGGCGATGAAACTTATCCTGCAGACCGATTGCGCTAAATAATATGAAATAAAATTAAAATTCACACATGTCTTCCATCTGCAAGAAACAGCTTATATTTTATAAAAAAATCAATTTATTTATTTGTTTATTTATCTGTTTATTTATTTGTCATTTAAAAATACAAGTAATTGCTCCGTTATGCTAATGTTATGGAATGCCTTGTGTATCGACTTGTACTACTTTTATTTTTACACTTCTCTCCTGATTTGATTTGATCTTGCCGCTATCATTCAGGAGGTAAGTAGCGTCCTGCCCCCTTGAACGAGTGTGTGTGGTTATAAAATTATAAGTTAATATCAGTTATAAAACTAAAAAAAAAGAAACAAAGCTATGAGCATTTCTGTACATGTATACTGTTATCAAAACATGGAATCATACTAACATTCCAAATTAATTAAAATCTAATTACCGGTATAACTTGTATTTTCCATTTATCCATCCATTCCTCCTTTTTATCTCTCTTTTTACTTCTCAATTCTTTTATTATTCTAAATTTTCGAATTTTTTTTCTAACAGATTGTAAGATTCAACTATCTACAATGCTTCCATCAGTTTTGGACATTTAAGTACATTGGTGGAACTGTTCACTACATCTGAGCTGGAATTAAAAAGACAGAGAACAAAAGATCATGTATCACTGCTCTGGGGCAGTTCTTGGGCCCACTAGAGAGAGGTCAAAAGGTTGTGTATGACTGCTCTGGGGCAGCGCTTTAGCTCACTAGACAGAGGTCAAAATGTCGTGTGCCACTGCTAGGAGACAGTGCTTGAGCCCACCAGACAGAGATCAAAAGGTCGTGTGCCACTGCTCTGGGGCAGTGCTTGAGCCTACTGGACAGAGATCAAAAGGTCGTGTGCCACTGCTCTGGGGCAGTGCTTGAGCCCACTAGACTAAAAGAAGTCAAAGGTCGTGTACCACTTCTATAAGGCAGTGCGATAGCACACCAAACTATAAGGTTTTTAGTTGATGTCAACGATAACAGATAAAATTCACAAAATTTAATTAATGGAACAATATGTAAAAGAGTCAAGAGAAATGTCAGTGATAATGTACCAATTGTAAATTTTCCTTTTTTTGTAATTTACATGTAATGTAAAATAATAAATATAAATAAAGCGATATTTTTACCGTCACAACCGGTGTGGCCTAGTGGATAAGGTGCTCGGCTCGTGATCGAGAGGTCGCGGGTTCGACTCCCGCCCGGGGCACACCGGTGTTCTGTCTTTCGGATGAGACAGTAAAAACCGAGGTCCCGTGTCACGGTAGGCGTGGCACGTAAAAGATCCCTCACTGCTTCGGGTGGGTCCGTTGCAAAGGTCTAAATTTGTATGCAATGCATCAGGCAGATGCCGTCACCATATACGTGAAATAATCGTGGAGTGACGTAAAACAATAATCAAACAAACAAACAAACCGTCACAACTTCATGCTATTTCACAATATATCCCTTCAGCCATTCTCTCTCTCTTGACCTGATCAATTGTTAGCATTTCCTTCACCAGAAATGATTTAAACACATTCTAAATTGGTTTGAAAACGATTAATTAAAACTGAAATTTTGAAAACACAAATCTTAATTTTCGGGTTTCTGCTTTTGTTTTGATTTATTTCGTTTTTATTTCTCGTTTTCGATGTCTTTTGTTTGTTCTGTTATTGTTTCCTTGGTTTTTTTTTTTTTTTTTTGTTTTTTTTTTTTGTTTTTTTTTGTGGGGGGGGTTTTTTATTAATTTTTTTTGTTGGTTTTTGGTTTTGTTTTGTTTTGGTTTGGATTTTTGGGGGTTTTTTTGGCTTTTTCTTTTTGTAGTTGTGTGTTTTGTTTTGTTGTTTGTTATCATCATCATCACCATCATCATCATCATCATCATCATCATCATCATCATCATTATCATCATCATCATCATCATCATCAGCATCATCATCATCATCATCATCATCATCATTATTATTATTATTATTATGGGGAGAGGGGGGGTCCTTTTCTTTTTCTTTTTTTATTTATGTATTCTTGTTTCTTTTTTGTTAATTTGCTTTCTTTTGTTTGATTAATTTATTCATTTTTTTATTTTATTCTAGTGTTTTATGTTTCTATTTTATTTATTTGGGAGGGGGTGTTTTTATTTCATTTATTCATTTTTTTTAATTTTGATTTGTATTATTATTTTATTATTATTATCATTATTATTATTATTATTAGTAGTAGTAGTAGTAGTAGTAGTAGTAGTAGTAGTAGTAGTAGTAGTACCAGTAGTAGTAGTAGTAGTACCAGTAGTAGTATTTTGTCGGTTAAATTATAACATGAAATTTAAACACACATATTTGATATTTGAACCACTTTTTCCAATTATTATCCCCCGAAAACTTCAACGATAATTACATTCGATTCTTTCTAAACAGTTAGTATTACAAACTACACGCATAATAATTCATAAACAATACCAAGTCTGTATAAAATAAAGCACAAAACAGTAATGGGCGGCGAAATTCAACCGGATCAAAAAGGGTTAATCTCATAATCCTTATCACCTCCATGGGTGACGCATAGATTCTGAAATCTGGTTAAAGAGGTCTGCAGCTGAGCAGTAAACTGTAAACAAAGAACATATCACAATTATTCCTTAGTAGTTTAGCATACCACGTGACCCCGTAAATGCAAATGTTTTGAGTAAGTTTTAAGTCGTATAAGTCAATTGGTGAAACAAAGATATTACTCGTTCGATTTGATCAAACTTGGTCATTATCATTCATCAGGGCTCATTTCTAGCTAAACATGATTTGCTTGAATCCTGATAAACATTATCGTTAGAAGACCATTGCCCAAACTTTGGTATTAAAAGATACAATACACCTCGTATACCTATGGGATATTTTGTACATTTTACTTTTTTGTGTGTGAAATATTTCATTCTAAACTTTCAAGTGAGTGACGTAAATTATGGCCTGAATTCACACGAATCACTCGTCTTTTTGAATGAGATCTATGTTAAACAATTTAATTTGCTAAACTTGCGATTTGTGAGTTAGTGTAAAAGTACAAGAGATCTGTTAGTCACCTGGTAAACATTTACCTTCATTAATTTTCTGTTTAATAATATATTAGTACATGTTATATGCAATAATATATTCTAGAATGATAATAATAATACATAATTATTTTTTCAAATGATATTTTACCAAATTATGGCATAATGTTTAAGGATATCTTTGATTCCCTTTGTGATTTATCCAAATATGAAAAAACAGGAAACTTGATAAATAGATATCAACATATTTTATTACAAAAGCAGTATGTGTTGACCAGAAATCTCAAAATGATTTTTGAAGTTGTTTTACATTTTACGACACCAAATCGTTCTTGCTGTGTAATATTTTGTTGTAATATCATTTACTACGTCCACGTTTAATTCATGTCAAAGAAAGCTTGTTTTGCAACATACCAATACAAACCTTTAGTAACATCTTCAAAAGACATTCAGCTATGAATGCACTACCTTACGAACCATTACGAGTTTTGGCATCAGTTTATATCACTAAAGCGCTTGCATTTGGAGGGGTGGGTATATATATGTAGAGATGTATGACAAGTCAGGTTTATGAAAATATATTCTGACACTTCAGAAAACTAAAATGAATATTATACAACTGTGTAGTGTTTCAAGTTCAAATGAAGCCGGTGTGGCATAGTGGATAAGGTGCTCAGCTCATGATCGAAAAGTCCAGGGTTCGACTCCCGCCCTGGACGCACCGGTGCTCTGTCTTTCGAATGAGATAGTAAAAACCGAGGTCCCGTGTTCCCTCACTGCTTCGGGTGAGTCCGTTGCAAATTCTAAATTTGTATGCAATGCATCAGGCAGATGCCGTCACCATATACGTGAAATGCCCCTTTTTTCAATTTTTTATTGTAATTATTTTGTATTTTTCTTATTTTCTATTTTTTTTACAAACTGCGAGCTCCATAGAACTTAATCAATAATGTGTATTATCTTTCACATGGAGCAAAAATCTTTTCTTCAAAGAAGGATGAAATTACAACTCCGGTAACAACCCTTTTTAACCCCGTCAGTCCGCCAACGCTATCAAAATTATGACATTGTTCAGCTTACCCTACTAAGTTTGGGACTAAACAGTAGTATTACTGTAGATGGGATCTGAATAAAAGATAATTGTACTAATATGATGTTCACTGGCAATCGCCAGTTGTTTTTTTTTTTGCAATCACGACTTATTTGGGGCATATTTCTATTTCTATTGTCAGATCTTTATGTCTACTCGTCAGATCTTTATGTCAACAAGTCAGGTATTTTGTTGACAAATCGACATAATTTTCTGAGAAATCTGACAAATTTGCATAATTGTCTGACAAGTCAACAGGATTTTAGGCAAATTTGCAAACTATTCATTTCGAAATACTAATCGAAGCTTCTGAAAAATGATATGCAATAATCACATGTATAATGATCGCTATGGAAATTAAACAACAAATGCTAACTTGTTGATATTATAATCTTTCTTTCAAGTATTTATTCGATGGATTCATGTATTAATCAATTTTTGAAAGAAAAAAAAGGGTGAGAAGAAAAATTATTATATTTCGGAAGTAGCCAAACAAGTCCTTTGAAATGATTATAAACAATCCATTCTAGCAGATGTAAATACCTCTTCATAAAATTGCAAAGTCTATACACATACTTGATTATTTTGCTACACAATTTCATCTGTCCAAAAGAATTTACGTACGATTTTTTTTTAAAAGGTAACTAGTGTCAAGCATTACTTTCTAAAAGCCCTCTGTCTATAGATGAGGGAGCAACCTTGGTGCACAAGGAAAAAAGCGAACAGGAGGTGGATGAAACGTCGGAAAAATCCGGCTGGAATTTTCTGAAAAATAAAATCAATAACAATAATGCTAAACTGGCTTGATGGGCTGGCAATGTTTTCTTTCTGTGATCAGGAACGCACTTCCGCTTCCGCTCTTTTATCTAGGATCATGAAATAATAATAATAATAATGTTTTCTTACTTTTTATGAACCTATATTAAAAAAATATCAACTAGAAAACAAAACGAAATTGATAAAAATAAATAAATAAATAAATAAATAAATAATTGAATAAATAAATAAATAAATAAATAAATAAATAAATAAATAAATAAATTAATTAATTAATTAATTAATTAATTAATTAATTAATTAAATAAATAATAATTTAAAAAAGATAAATATAAAGTAGAAAATGTTTAAATTGTTCAACAGTCCTAACAAAAAGCACATAATCTAGAACATGTTAAACAACAGAAATCTTTGATTACCACACGACGGCGCTGTCTCAAAGTGGGTTTGATGAGGAGACACATAAAGTCTGGTATTCTGTGGTCAAGCTGGATATATTATAACCTTAAGATTGACGACTTCTTGATTTGACAGTCTCGTGTACAACATTTGTTGCACTCACTGGATCGCAAGTACTAACACTTGAATTGTAATACATTTGTTGAAAAAGTATTTATCTTCTTCAATAAAAATAATCCGAAGCCAAGAGTATATAAATTATGTTATTCTGGTAAGTTGGTAATGTTATGTTTTTCCGATATATATACAACTACTTTTTGAACATTTTCCAAAACAAATGTAAAAGTAAACTGCTATTCCCATTTTTCTTAAATATCCCATCAAGTATGAAGAATTCAGAATTGATCCCCCCTCATCCCCACTTTTCACCAATCATTTCCCTTACATGATTTTATAAACATATTGCTACGCTTATTTGTTAGTAATTCATTGTTTTTTCGTCTGGCCAATTTCATTATTTCACTTGCATAATGATGGCATGTGTCTGATGTATTGGGCACATTTTAGACATTTCGAATGAATCCATCTAAAGCAGTAAAGAGTCTTTTACGTACACGTACCCAGGAGCCTTGTAATCTTACTATCTCATCAGAGACTTAAGACACCGACGAACCGCGAGTTGGATTCGAACATGCAACCCATTAACCCCAAGAGCACATTACCGACTCAGATATGCCGGCCACATATCGTAACATTTTATCAGCTTTATAATAAAATGTACATGCCTGTAACTAAATCGTTTATTGAATATCAGTCCGAATATTTCAAATGCTACATTAAATGATACATTACTTGTTTTCAAGTGCTTAAGTTCAAAAGCATGCCTTTTAGGCCTCTGAAAATCGAAAACCAACTTTTAGCAACCGGAATGTGTATAATCGCGATAAAAGCCGTCAATTTCTGTGTTTTCCTCTGCCGTCGCTTTTTGTAGGACGGGAGATTGTAAATGACTCCATGCTATCTGCAAAAACGGGAACGTGTTGAGGATTGGACTTCTCCGAGAGACCGGGGCTTGTGTTAGCGTCAAATAGTTTACAAAATTTTATCTTAAGTGGAGATTTTGGGAAGTAGACAAATTTTAGATTTACCAATCATACCCCATGCCCTTTGCGTATTACTCTAAATTCCCAGTTTATTCTTCAAAGGAAATTTGAGTCTCAAAGTTTGTATCGATCTGTCAAGGGCTTTGATTTGTAAAAACTCTCCTGTATGTTTTTGAATTTTGCTACTTGGGATAATATTGGAGTTTAATTTTCCGTTTGACTTCTTCGGGAAGCGTTGATTTTGGAGTGATGATTAACAGTCTCACTGAGAGTCCTCGAGTAAATGAAACCTCAAGAAACAGAAATGTACATAATCGCTTACGAAAACTCTCAAGAGAGTTTCTCAAAAATACCCTGTAACATCACTTCAAAGGTGGTCTAAGTCTATATTTTTATATACTTAATCCCAACGTGGCCAGGACATTGGTGCTTTCGGCACTCATACTCTTAAAGAGGTGTCGTGCAGTCGTGAGGGATGGGATGGGGGACTCTAGGGAGTGGGTTGTAATCTAGGCATCTGAGAAGGTCCGATAAAGTATCCGCCGAAGTTAGGTTAGTTTTCAGCACATATATATGTAGAAAGATGTCAGGTCTGTTTCGTTCAACAATAAACAATGTCTGTCACTATATACGACAGAATAATTCTTGGCCTGTGACATTATAATAAGGAAATGGAATGTCATAAGCAGATGGAGGGTTCAACCTTTGTCTAAGTTTGCTCGATGCACATACAATGTCGGAGACATAAAGCCAAAATAGGCCCCAATTTTGCGATTCTCTACAGTCCCCAGCAATTATGGTCGAAGGCATGCCTTTTTTCAAATTCAAACAAAACACATATTTAGAAAGTACCAAAACCGATTTCGTTACTGTATAACCGTAACCACTCGGGAAACGAAAAGCAACGGGAAACAGCGAAATTTGGTTCTCGTTTAATTTAGAATATTTTGCGAAATTAACATATAATTTATTCAATTTCGAAACTGTATTTGGGGGGGGGGGGGGTTAGAGGTGGGGGTTTGTTTTGTTTTTGTGTTTGGTGTTTTTTATTTTGGGGGGGGGGGGGGAGAAGGGGGTTGTTATTTATTTTTATTTATTTGTTTTTTTTTTATTTATTTATTTAAAAAGGAAAAATGTACAATGTATTTGTATTTTTATACTGTATTTGAGAGATGATGACTGTAATTTTTTTTAAAATCTTCTTTCACTTTTGTCTGTTCATTCTATGTTATTCACGACATGCACGTATAACACCATGCGAATTTTCTCTGTACTGATTAAACTGCAATGATTCCATAGTGCTTGTGTTGATGGCATACAGAAAATAAAATGTGTATATCTACGAAGATGAATTGCCTAAAGTTCACACTATTAATTTCAATAAAGCGCGTATTTTAACTACTCTGCTCTGCAAATGCGATTTTTGTCAAACTGTCACATCAGTTTGCGGTACAATTGGTAAGCGTCTCGACGAAAGTGACACGGAACTTCGGAAGCAAAATGCTTTCCCTAATAACTTGTTTACATACACATGTAAATCGCATCTAAGTTAATTCTGGTATTCTTTGATATTGTTTGAAATTTTAAATCCGCAATTATCCCTTAATGCAAGACTTTACATGAAGGTATATTTATATGTAGATACAATCAAGGTTACATTTAAGGTAGGATTTTATCTGTGGCCAAAAGCAGAAATATCTATTAAATTATAAGTAGACTCGATATATCTTAGTAATTAATTTAGAAAATGTGTGACATTGCCAGTTTATGAGCAAAACAACGCAATAATGATAACATCAGAAAAAAATAAATTCAGAAAATGCTAGAATTAAAATGAAATAATGATAATGATGATGATAATATAAAAATGAAATAAAATAAAATAAACAGAACGAAAATAATGATGGTGATGATGATGATGATGATGAAGAAGAAGAAGAAGAAGAAGAAGAAGAAGAAGAAGAAGAAGATGTTGTTGTTGATGATGATGATGATGATGATGATGATGATGATGATGATGATGATGATAAAAACATAATAAAATAATAAAAATAAATATAAAGAAACAGAATAAATTAAACAAAATATATCTGTTCTTCTCATACAATTATCAAAAATGTTACGAAAGTGAGTGGTACTTTGCCACTGTGACATTTACAATCTCTTTAAATAATATGTGAGTCTCCTCTGTTTGGCAATCACATCCACCATGCATTGCCAAAATACTCAACAGCATAAAATGTGAACTGCTGTGAATATAGACAAAACTGGTTAGAAGGTATGGCAGCCACAAAACATCAGAATCAAATCAAGTGGTAACATGCCGACATGCTGCTTCCAGACCAATGATCTGTCAAGTTTCCTTTATTCCTTTTAATAGCCTAAAAATACAAAAAGAAACAAAATGTAAAAGAAGCACACCAGCGGTGCAGGCAACCTTTTTGACGTCGACGTGGCCCGGTAAGTCACATTCCTCTGTCTTATTTGTCCACACAGTACTTGATTTGTACGGCGATGGTCTGATCTAGCAAAAAGCCAAGAGATAGAATGGTGTATGTTGTTTTCTCGTTTAATCACTTTGTTTGCTTTGTCTGATAGAAAAATCTTCAAATTTAGTGTACCAACATAGCATCCAAGAACGAAGAAGATCCAAACAGTTTTTATGTATAATCATTCTTATACAATCATAAATGAAAGACATTCTAGGTTCCTATGCCTTCATCAAGTTAAATTCACGATGTTGATTTTCAAGGGATGTAGAATCCATATGATTTTTATATGAATTTCACAAAGTTTAGAATTTAACATCGTTTATTTCACATCATAAAGGCCAAGTGGACGAAACTTGTGAAAAGGGTGTCGTTTACTTATTATACAACGCCTTCACTGCGAACGCTTTTACCTGATCTGTATTCCTTTTCAAGTGAAACTTAATGGTTGGTATTATAGTCATGGGAAAATGCTTAGATACATTGTACATGTATTAAAACAGTATCCTTATTATTGTAACTCATCGTCCATATCGTTATATAGAAAGGAGGGGGAGGGGTCATTCTTATATTGTTGTCGCCGAAATATTTAGTTATTCATAGCAAGGACATATTAATGCGCAAATAGGTTTTCTTTCAGAATTTTTTCAACTTTTTTTTTTCAATTATTAACGACAGCTTATCTCACTTATATAGTGCAGAGCAACTGTTTGATGTGTTACACCCTACATTTAGACCCTATGAAACAGAACTAACACATAAAGCAAAGGATCAGTAACGTGGCGAATTTCATTCTAAGGTAAAATCCCGAATATTTTTTTCTTTTGGTGTTTGGTAGTTTCCTCCTAAAGACAAGACGCCAACAAGCCGCACAATATTTAATACTGTCAGGGAAACAAAAACGGTATTCAACCCCCCCCCCCCTTATCTCTCTCTCTCTCTCTCTCTCTCTCTCTCTTTAGGAATGGAAATTAAGGGCAATTCCAAGAATTTGTTTAGAAATACTGTATGTATTATTACCTTACAGTGGTTCACATTGTAATAAATTTAGAACAATCCCATGCCGTTATCAATTCTAAATATTTTCTAAACCATAGCTAAGTTATATATTAATTCATATCCCAGATACTAATTTAATTCTCATTTAAATAGGTGTACTTTAAGAATAATAGGAGAAATAGGAGAAAACAGAAGGTAAAATCACTTCATAAAATACATAAAAATCTAATGTGAATTCAAACTAATTAAATTTTAAGTGATCTCATAGCAGCTTCCGTTATTGTTAATTATATATCGATATTTAATTCACTTAATGGCCATATAAACATCATGAGATTAGCATTTATAGATAAGGTCTGGTAGTCTTTGTTTAGTACTTCACATCAATTATCAATCCTCAAACATCGACTTGTTTTGAAATCACGCCCCCCTTAGACAGAGATTAAATCTCGCAGCCGCGAGATAATCCTTATCCAATCAAATTTAATCTTCTAAATTGTCAATGGTTCGTCTTTGGACACCCAAAAATGAGGGCTGAAATTCAAGAGATATTGTAAGCAATAAAATAAGACGATGCGGAGTTTAATTATCAGATCTGCCAAATGTTTGTAGGAGTTTGTTCTGTTTTGAAGATACTTTGAAACAAAGTGGTCCTGATCAGTTTTATTTGTACGCGAGGAATACGTGTTAATGTTTAGTAAACACACGACTGAAGACAGGTTGTTTTAGTAAACATTTTCAAAAAACAGTGTGGTCAAATAATTCCGCAAAAATAAACTACCAAGGGGCATTACTGAACATGCAACATCCTCCTTATGATGCCTCCGGGTATCAGGCCGGACTTTATGGATCCTCCCCGACATATGATGGATCCACCATCAAACTTCACCACGGACATTTTCCAGAAGTAGCGGAGTCTTGCTACAACAGTTTATTTGCAGCTACAACGTCCCCGGGGACGTTCATTCCTCGAGATCCACCATCGTATGCCGAGTCTACGATTTTCCATCCAGGTTTTGTACCAAATTCTAGCACGTCCTACTATAAAGTTTCAAATGTACGGCAGCCGGAAATCCCAGAGTACGGAATTACACGAAGGAATGATGAGCTTTTGTCCAAAGTTGATATTTTGGACACGAATCAGTCACATATGGATTTAGGACATAGGTATGATACTGACGGAAATAGACTCATGCACGATAATGAACTAAATTCTAGTCATGAAGAAGAACAGCAAATCAAAATAGAAAATACACAAGACGATATTCAAAGACTGTCAAATCAAATGACGACAAACGATCAGACATTACACCACGTGGACAATAAAACGGAGCCGGAAAATGAAAAAGCAATAGAACATGTTGATCAAACAAATCCGGAGAAGGGACATGACGAAAAAGCCAGAGGAAATGCGGATGTTAAACCGGCTCTTTCGTATATTGCGCTGATTGCAAAATCTATATTAGAATCTCAGCAGAAGAGACTCAGTCTCGGGTCCATCTACTCATGGATTGAGAAAAATTATCCTTATTACCAGAACCGGGGTCAGGGGTGGCGAAATAGTGTTAGACATAATCTCTCACTAAATGACTGCTTTATAAAAGCGGGTAGGTGCGAAGACGGCAAAGGAAATTATTGGGCGATACATCCAGCCAACATTCAAGACTTCATGCGAGGAGATTTTCGACAAAGGCGACGATCGCGTAGGCGCGGACGGAAGAAGGAATGTGATTTAGGAATGTACCACATGACAAATGGTTATAATACTTTAACACCGAGTGTACCATTCGGTCCATCAGCTACGACGTTTAGTTCAATATATTCTCCATACACGGAAGCAGAACGTCGGGCGTACAGACTTGACGAGGCTTTATTGAGACAAAGTATGAATAATCCATTCATGAAATGGTATCATAACGGCGTGTCGAACGGCACATATCCACCGCAAAGTCCCGGATGTAACTCTGGAATGTATAATAACACTTCCGGTCAGTGGCAAGGGTATAGCGAGCAACCAGCACAGTCTGTTTATCACCCATCATTGTCACGGTAAGGAGCAAACTGTAGAAAACCTCTTTTTTTTTTTGGAGGTGGGGGGTGGGGTGGTGGTGGTTATTATTATCAAATAATATTAACCAATTCCATTACAATGAATATACCAGGCCTTGAAATCTTTTAAGAAAGAAAGGGAAAAAAAGACATTTTCTTTCTACAATGAATTTTCGTTTTTGAAATTGAAAAAAAATATATATACATATATACTATATATAGGTTTAACTACTAAAATTTTGTTAACTAAAGAAATATGTACCTAATTTCCCGGCAATTTTCATTCTCTACAGAAAAATGTGTTCGAGCATTTATTATAACCTACAAGTTTATAAAATGATGATATGACGGCCTTATCTTAATACTCTGGGGATTACAGAGAGTGACTGTCGCTTTCACGATAGTGTCAAAAGGATCAGTGTCCGCCCGGACTCCGATAGTACGGGCTCCGGTGGTTAGACAGCACCGCTACTCCCCGACACGTCATAAACCGCTAGATAAATACGACTTATCTATATTATGTTTACGTGATATTTTGAGTGAAAATAGATAGTTGAATATTTTTAATGACAGAAATAAAATGATACAGGAAATAATAAATTTTACAGTGTAAAACTTTGGAAAGATAATGAAAATTAATTATTATTATAACTTGGTAGATGATAATTATTGTATCAACAATTATACATGTATATATAATACTAACGGATGCATATGAGAGTGTCTGTTTCAAATAAACTAAATTGAAAAAAAAAATATTTGACTATTATAATTCTATAATTAAACATGTAAAAATCATAAAATAATTTATAGAGTGTATAAATTTCGCATAGTCGACATCATTGGAAAAGAATCGTCGCATCCAATATTCGCAGCACGACATTTTTGTGGTAAATACCAAACACGAGCTTGATAGATAACGATTAATCTGAATTCTACACACAGACGACACGGCCATTGTAATAAAAATCAAAAACTGATTGTTGTGAAATCGTGACGTATACATACTTGTTGTGTTATCAAGGACATTAACACAATCTGGTGTAAATAATTTGGATTTTGCTACTGTAATTCTCTGAGACATTAATAGTAAAATGCACATTCATCAAGATAAAAAAATTGATTCTTTCTCCCAAAAATGGCTATATATATACGAAGAGGATTTTCATTTTATCTTAAATAACATTGACATCGATGACGGATTCGGTTTTATCCTGAATGGTTCCGTACGTTACAATCTTGGGATTGAAGTTTTTAAACCCGTATAAATGTTGTCAATCCTTTGTCAAACCATAACTTGAAGATCTATGTAAATTCTCAAGTGTACAATTCTATATAACAAATCGTAAATTGAACTTGATTTACATTTTTCATATCAATACTCTGCATATGAATTATTCAGCCTATTTACCATTTTTCAGGAAGTGAGTATGCCATATATATATTGCTATTTGTATTTGTATATGTATTTGATACATGTATATATAAACTGCATCAGATGAAAACAATATACTCTATTCATGTAATTATTATAGTAAAGGTAATAGCAATAAAGAGTTAGCATCTCTCCTCCATTCATTTCTCTCCCTTCAAAAACGACTACAGGAATAAACCAGTAATAATAGATATAATAAAATTAGTAATAATAAATAAATAAATAAATAAATAATAACCGAAAGCACATTGAATCCGAAAGAAAAACAAATCACCAACTAGATCTAAAGCAAAAGATGAAAATTTTATTTTTCAATTTAACCAATCGTAAAGTGATTTCGTGCTTTATGTGTTCATTTAATTTTTGATATGTATTTATTGCAGATAAAGTAATACACATGATTTTATCATAAATTATAAAAGTTATCAAATTTACAAGGAGTGGGGTAATGCATAAAAATTTGATGTTAAGATAAATGATTTAAAGTAAAATTTTTCCAAGTCAAAAAAATTTCGGTTTCTTTAACGAAAAAATAAATCATACATTAATAATATGTCATGCACTGCACTTCAACTTTAGTGGAGTCCGAGTGTCTTCTTGCGAGTCAATAACACAGATTTTTAATAGTAGTTGATCCGGTAAATGCTAAATACGTGTCTTATTGAATGTAAATGGAAGGAAGAACGGCTTGTACAGTACTAACTCAGGATTAGCCGTATCCACTCGAAACCAAATGAAATGTGGTTCTATCTATCCCAAAGATGATTAGATATCTATGATGGTCGAAGACTATCAAGCCGAAAACTAATATAGAATTATTTGGGTATTATGGTTTTCTCACGATTTAGCAGAACATGTAATCCTTTCACCTCCACTACAAAATCTAAACTATGACAGATATTATAAATATAGGAAAGGTCACTATAATAAATAAATAAATAAATAAATAAATAAATAAATAAATAAATAAATAAATACTTTGATATTGTTGTCGATGATTATGTTATAGTTACTTAAAGGAATATACATCGTTTATGGACGTTAGTTATATTTTATTATTATTAATATTGTTGTTGTTGTTGTTGTTATCAATATTATTATTATTATTATTATTATTATTATTATTATTATTATTATTATTATTTATCTATTTACTTAATTTTTTAAATTCTATTTTTCAATAAATGTTTATTTCATTGAAATGAAATTGTTACTTATATATTTCTTCTCATATTTTCTTCTTTCTCTTTCAGGAATTTTTCTACGCAAGCATTGGTGTAGAATGACAGACTTTCCAAGAGTGCTGAAGGGAAACGGAAATTATCTTGATGATTCCTTTCATCAAAAGTTGACAATTGCAAAGTTAAAAGTATCGAAGTACTAAGCGAATGATGCATGTAAATATAATTCTATTTAATGAATAAATATGCAGCAGACTTTTTGGAAGTGCAATGGTGTATAAAATGAGCTAATGATCGACAGAAAGTCATGCTCTAAATTTTGTTTTTGCTTGTATATCTACTCAGTAAAATCAAAATTTAGAACATAGCATACACTACTCAGTTTTGTTTAATAATGGATGTACAAGTACCATCAAAATTATCCTAGATCAAACTTCATCCGCAGACTACATTGCAAAAGGCATATTAAATTAAATCTTCCTTTTTATCAAATTCAGGGGCAGGCTTGGTGTAGTGGTTAAGCGCTTGGCTTGCGGCGCCGACGATCCGGGTTCGATTCCCGGGTTGCGCCACTATGTTTAAGAGGTTGGTAACCTCCTGCTTCCATGTCGCGATATAACTGAAATATTGTTGAAAGCGACGTAAAACACCAATCAACCAACCAATTTTATCAAATTCTCTTCAACGTAATACTATTGACATATCTCTTTGGCAGAATATTTGTCGAACTTTGTAGCATCTCACTACATTCTGATGGTTTTTCGAGGTAGGACCAAGGCATCAAGTATTGTGCCGTCATCCGATTTACAATTTTTATCGCAGTTTTTCGGCCCTTTCCGTCGCATACTCGGAAAAACGACTTCGAATGTATTACGGTGGATGAAATATGGCGGCGTCATGATGGAAACAGCGGTGAAACATAAAGATGTAGAAAACGACTAGCACTTGTTGTTTGTATATAACGTAAAATTTCCATGTTTCTTATTTGGATCTTTATAACTGTATTATATCAAGGGAAAAATGAAAACAATCATGGAAATCCGCCATTTTGTCAGAATTTTTCACATCCGGTGCTTCATAATACATTTGAGGTTGTTTTTCCGGACTTGCCGAAAAGACCCGAGAAGGTGCGGTTGAACAATTTGGAAGAGTCAATTCATCTGAAGAACCATCCATAAAACGACATTCACACATGTTATTCAGAATTACATGAATGGTCAACAAATTTGGTATAAACTAAATGGCATAGTTTATACATTTGACAATCAGTACAAATTTAGAATGTATTATATATTTATTTTTCACTGAGCCCGTAGGCTAACATCCTTTTTCGAGCACCTCGTTGATATCCATCGTGGTACGTCTTAATGACAGCTGCAGCAACATATCGCCAGTTAATTCTATATTACACATATGCACCGTGTTGTGGAGCGAAATGGAAGTTTGATGCATTGATCGAACGGTACAATCGGAACTCATCGGGTGTCTCGCACTTAATGAGTTGCGTGGTGTGCGAGACACTCGAAGAGTTCCGACTGCACTAACGCATGTAAAGTTAAAATTCAGCGACTTAATTGTATATACGACCTTATCAAAAGGAGAAGAATTCAACTTAAGCTAAAGTGACTTGCATTTGCTCCGACACTCTTAAACAAAATGATTGACTTTTATTTTAGTTTATACAGTTAATTAATTAATATATATATATATATATATATATATATATATATATATATTATATATATATATATATATATATATATATATATATATATATATATATATATATATATATATATATATAATTGAGGGAGGGGGATTTTCAATGAAGACTTGACATAATGCATAGATGTGAATATTCTGTCTCGAGTAGAAGTATTAATGTAGTGTGTATTCTGTTTACATTTATCCATAAAGATAAAACATCGGGTAATATCGTACAGCCATCCAATAATACATAGCATTTAAATACACTTAATAAATACTTATTACACGTATTTGATATTTTAATGTTTCATATAGTATTTTATATAAATACTGTGATTATACTTATGGTTTGAGCGATAAAAACATATACATATTTATTTACATACATCTTAGGAAATATACATCCTTATTTCAAACATAATGTTCTCGTTATACACAATGCGCAGTTTAGTTCAGGGAACAAAACGAAAGAGCACATTACTTATATGTGTGTATGATTTGTAAATTTTAAAATGACATTTAGTAAACAGTTTTATTTTCATTAAAGCACTTTAAAAAGAAGACTAAAAGAATGAAAAGAGTAATGGTAAATATAAATAATTAGTTAAAAAGACAAAACATTCTCTGATTTTCATTTGGGTTTCAAAAATTATTTACATGTACTTTACTATCGTTGTATATGCATTTATATTTACTTAAGATTATTACAGATTATTGCAAGTAGGTCACTGACCTACATGTAATTGGTGCACTTATGTATCAAGAAAGCATGCTTTTGAATATCAAGTACACACGAGATACGTTCATCTAGTGACAAAATATAAATGTATATTTATATGGTTATGGATTCTTTATTTTAAGAATGAAAAATTAAAAACCTTCCATCGATACAAACATGAATATCTTCGCTAACCAAGAGTTACGGTCAACTCTCTCCATAGCCGTAAACTTTGGTTAGCTATAGTGAAACATGAACAGAAAATTAATGGTATAGAGGTTGAATAAATAAATTGATTTTAAAAATGATAAATAATAAATAATTACGATGAAAATAAAGTTTTGGACTGTCCAAATAAGGATACACTATACAATTTGGACCGTCCAATTAATTATAGACTATACAATATGGACTATCCAAATGATAATAGACTAAACAATATGGACTATCCAAATAATGGTAGACTATACAATATGGACTATCCAAATAATGACAGACTATACAATACAAACCGTACAAATAATGATAGACTATACAATATGAAATGTTCAAATAATAATAGACTATACAATATGGACTATCCAAATAATGATAGACTATACAATATGGACTATCCAAATAATGGTAGACTATTGAATATGGACTGTCCAAATAATGACAGACTATACAATACAAATCGTACAAATAATGATAGACTATACAATGTGAAATGTTCAAATAATAATAGACTATACAATATGGACTGTCCAAATAATGATAGACCATACAATATGGACTATCCAAATAATGGTAGACTATTCAATATGGACTGTCCAAATAATGACAGACTATACAATACAAACCGTACAAATAATGATAGACTATACAATATGAAATGTTCAAATAATAATAGACTATACAATATGGACTGTCCAAATAATGATAGACTGTACAATATGGACTATCCAAATAATGATAGACTATACAATACAAACCGTACAAATAATAATAGACTATACAATATGAATATTTAGAAATTTAACCTCCAAAGGGAAGTCGTTTCCGATTAATAAATAAAGCTACATTTAAATGTATTTGAGAATAGCTTTATTCATTTATAGAATATAAACCGTCCAAATAATGATAGACTATACAATATCGACTGTCCAATTAATGATAGACTACACAATACGGACTGTCCAAATAATGATAGACTACACAATACGGACTGTCCAAATAATGATAGATTATACAGTATGGAACGTTCAAATAATGATAGACTAAACAATATGGACCGTTTATGCATGTCACGGGGCAATACAACCTCGTAAATAATCATAAACCTTGACATACATAAACCAAATGATGGATGCCAGGAGACAATTATTCATCAAATGAGTGGAAAGACAGGTAGAAAGATGCATATCGACTCACTCTCTCTCTCTCTCTCTCTCTCTCAATATTAAACCGGTGTCGCTCAGTAGACGAGGTGCCCGGCTCGTGACCGACAGGTCGTGAAGTGACGAACAAAAGTCAGTCAATCAATCTCTAACTACTACTACTACTACTACTACTACTACTACCACTTATACATGTGAATTTAGATACTCCTGAAGTCAATGTAATAAGTAATTAAGGATGAAAATGCTAAACGACTCCGAGGCAGTCAAAACAAGAAGCATATACATATTTATATTAACCTTTTTCGCTAGTCGCTATAACTATTTAACGAGAAAGCAATAACGGAAATCAATAACAATACTTTGCAGATAGATAAATAAATAAATAAATTGTGAATAAATAAATAATGATACGAAGACGATAAAGAAAATAACATTAGTAAAATTAAAATGCGACAAAGACTTCAAGCAAGCATGGAACAGTAAATGTTATTTTTTTATGATACTTTACCTATAGTTTTTTACTTTCATATCTGGCAAACTTTTATAAATAGATAATGTATGATTGAATGATGTGTACGCCAAGCCAGGATTACTAGTGTTTCATATACCCGGTGGGCGGCACCAGATTGGGAAATGAAGATTCACATGCCAAATTCTTCTGTGAAATGTGACCTTGTATTTACACTCTCATCTAACAGCATTCGAACACTAGACCTTTGATTTCAAACCGAATATCTTAGGATGAGAGGTGATCCATCATTACCTCGGGTGTGTTCGTTACGTAGGTCTAAACTCCTGTGCAGTTGAACGGGCAGTTACCGTCACCATATAAGGGAGGTAAATTTTGTGTGATGGAGAACAGCAGTCAAAGACGAAAGGCTTAATGCAGAGAGTTATATTTATTATGTAACTTTACGATGAATGAATGAATAACATGTGGAGTTTTTAAACAAACATTTTTAACTTTTTAAACATCGTTTATAATTGATGGATTAGAATTGTCTAAATTAAAAGAATTTGATGTAATCAATTAGTCTGCTTACGTGTATAACAATAACATAACAACAATACTACTACTACTACTACTACTAATACTAATAATAATAATAATAATAATAATAATAATAATCATAATCATAATCATAATAATAATCATAATAGATAAAAAATAAATTTGCGAATCGATTTGAAATCAATATATAAATGATATTTGAATTAAAAAATAGATAGAATATAGATAAATAAAGGAACAAATTTCAAAGGTCTTTGGGCTTCTGTTACTCATCTACGTCACAGGGTTCTTATTTCTATCACTGAGCACATTGTTGGAAAATAAACAGTCTTTTGATAGGTTATTAACGTAGTTAATGGTTAGAGATATATAACCAAGCCGTACAAACACCCCTCACTAAACAAGATCATGTTTAAATACTCCAACTTCTCTCAAATTTCCTTTCAATAGATAAGTGTTCAATAACTGAAGTAATTTATTTTGTCCTTAATGTTCAAAATTAGAAAAATATTAAGCACAATATTTATACAAATACTATGCATTATCTATTAATTTATTTAGAGGACACCACAACAATCTGATAAGAGTCGCCTGTTTTTATAAATATAATTAAGCCCAACTTCAAAAATGTTCACTTCAATAGTTAGCTACCTCCCACATTTCTTATATAGCGCTGAAGCGAACACTCTATCAATTTTAATGTCATAGAGTATTTAATAAATTGCAGGTAGGTCAATTGCGAAGAAAATGTAGTGTTTGAAGTGTCAGATCTATACATGAAATGAGCGCGTTTGACATGCAGGTAGCAGGGGGAAGAGTGATTTTATTGTTTGTTCTCCGTTTGGATATCGAAGGATTCTTTTCGATATTGTGAAGCATACGTTTGTTACTGTGATGAAATTGTGCAGATGGCGCTGTAGACATAGACCACTCATCTAGTAATTTTAGAATAATCCCATTATTTGCAGTTACATATGCAGCTAAGTCGGCACAGACTTTCACGAGACGCTTCGATCTTCTTCGGTGAGGAAAGTTTTTAAAGCATCACGTCAACAAAAGAGTCACCATTTTACTCTCTATCTGATGAAAGGATTGGTGTGCTTTGGTAGGGACTTTATACTTGTATCGTTGTATATTTCTCTCAGTTTTAGAAAAATATATCGCGTCGTCAGATGTTATGTCGACTGATTTGATAATTATGTCGACTTTCTAAAGATCTGGGAAATGAACGTATAGAATTATACATGATAACGAGGCCTCGAGATGGAATTTCACTACCTCACACGAGTTTATAATAAATGATCTTTTTGTCTGAATTAATTCTTATTTTGTATGATCTTAAACATGAATACACCATAAGAAATATGGTATCTAAATAGTTTATACTGTTGTGTAAACTAGATAACTCAAATTTCCACCTATTTAAATAGTGTCAACATAGACATATATATATACATTTCTGACTACACAGGAATAATAAAGATTTCAATTTACAGGTTCATTTCCGGGTTATCATTCCGCGACCTGCATATAGTGCATATAGTGAACGAGAACAACGTTTTCACTGAAATAATATAAGTTTTTATAAATTAAACTATAATTTCTGAAAAAACATTTAATAATCTTACACATTATCACAAAATTTTGCATACGATATATGTTCACGTCTTAAAGTGTGGTGCTGTTCGCGGCGTAGTAATACATAGTGTACAACAGAAATTCTTACACTACTCTCTCGCACTGGACAACTCAGTCTAACATCGGTGATAATGCAAGAAATAAAGATCTGACAAAATGATAAGTGAGTGGCAGAAATGAGCCATCACACTTCCGTGTTTCTTCACTCCTTCCGGGCACCTGGTCTCACCTTCGAATTTTAGGGGTCCGTGAATGTCCAATGTGGTACATTGTTGTTAGTGCTATAGTCATGTGACACCCGTTACTTTCGTATTTTTTTAACATAAGATATTCATATTTCAACATGAATATAAAGAAGAAACAAACAGCTTAACGTTCTGGCATATTATGGGGATCGAACCCAAATCGCCTGAATCGCATACAAATCGATTCACCAATACACGAAGTCTGTCCATATACAATTGCATGCCGATAGCTCCTGATACATGTTAGAATAAGAGTAATTCATATTTCAATCCAGTGACGTAGCACTCTTTACGCAAAAACGCAAATAAATACACAAAAATGTGTAAGACCGGCACAGGTCTATAATAATTAATATTTACATGCATTTGAATATATATAGTTCTTGTAAATTTTTGCATTTCGCATTGTTTGATGAAACAGTTTGTATGGAAATTGTTTTTATATCGTTGAGGTTTTGAGGAGTTTCGCCCCCTCACTCTGAGTCGCCTTACGAGGAATTCACCCTGGGCCCCACTGGGGCTTTATGACGGTCCCAGGGCTCCTGTCTTTTTAAAGCTAGCCCAGCCACCGCAATCATAATAACTTGAAAAGGATATAATTATAATATATTCGATTGACTGATTTATTGATTGATTTATTGATTGATTATTGTTTTACGTCACTCCACGATAATTGTACGTATGTGTTACTGGCCCATTCAACATTCGACGGTCGCATATCAAAAATTTGTCATCGAAAGGCACTTTGGAAGAAAAGGCGCCGATTTATTTTTCTGGATCTTATGGTTACTGGAAAGTCATCTGTGGATCTTAATAAGATCTGCTGATGATCGACATAAGACCCTGCAGTCATATCTGATATTAAAAAGTCACCGGTGATTACGGCGAGAGTGTCAATTTTTATAAACCACCATCTGTCCTGTCACCACATGGCAACCCACCGAATGCCATACGGATCTCGCAGTTTGTCAGGTGACCGGGCGGGACCTGAGTGGCGCTTAAACTTTCCAATAATATCGGATGAGTTGTTCTGGTCATCTGGGATGCGTTTCCTTACACCGATCACGCAAATTAATCTAGTCATTTCTGGAAATGGAACGCACTGATTCTGAAAAGCAATCCTAATTAGCTGGCGCATCACGTACTGACGATCCCGATTCATCTATAATTTGCAGCGCTTATAGTTAAACTAGGGTTTTAAAATGCAACAAACAATTATAAAGCAAATATCGCTGGGGTTTCTAAATAAAATCTTATTCAGATTTTAATGATATATTTAAGTTCACATCTTAGAATTAACGCTACAGGTTTTTCAGCTCCTTTTAAAATTGGATTTGAAATTCAGTGACGTATAAGATCGTGCGTTTCAAAGATGCAAAAATCAAAAGCTTTTGCCGGACATTTTCACCTTAGCATGACGTCTGAGGAAACGGTAGACGCGCCATAAAGTATATTATCTATCCTCGTTTCCCTCTATAGATACAACACCCTAGATAGAGGATCGGCGGATACAGGTAGCTAACAGAGCTCACAGGAACCCGGAGGGGACTAACCTTACGCGACTCGACTTAATATACTGAACGGTGTCCATATGGGTACCGAAACAGTGTACTATCCACGGCTGTTGGCCATCGAGCACTCTCGCAAGAATTTGCTATACAATTCGGCCAATATTATCCCATCTACGAAGGGTATAAGTAGTAGGGTCGCCATTACAAGGATCTATGGCAGATTTTAATGAAAGGCATTTGTGAAATTTATCCCATTGAAATGTAAATATGAATTTATTGATGCATCCATAATATTTCTGTGCAATCAAACACCTATAATAGTGAAATGAAATTTATTAACACGAATGAAAAGTTTAATTTATTTATAGATAGATGAAACAATAATAAATAAACGAACAAATAATTTCAGAAAAGTACAATTAAACCAAGTTAAAACGTATAAATACAGTGAAACCTGCCTTAGCGAACACCTCTATTAAGAGGTCACATGACTTTAAAGGTCACATTATAAATTCCCAATTTCTATGTTTTCCTAGATAATAGACCTCTGTATAAAGGCCACCTGTCTATAAGGGCCACTTTTGACCATTCCCTTAGCTGACATTAATACACAGGTTTGACTGTACATCACTCCTTGTTCATCATTTGAATACACGATATCATTCATAAAATTAAAGTGCCTTACATTTTATCTTTTATGGCCAAGTTGAGATTTATACCTAGATAGATAAACTAGAATAAAAGAAGAAAAATTAAATCTTTTTGATTGAAGCTAAAAATTAGATGATTTTAAGAAACGACATTTTTTCCAATGAGTATGTGTTAACGGGTTAAACTGGAGCTTTTAACTATGAGCACTTCATGTATATATCTTCTTCATTGCTGTTGTATTTGCGACTGTAGGTATCTGGGATAACCTCTAACGAGAACATCAGCGTCATTAACGGAAAATGCTTCAGGTAAAAGTCGCTAAGTCTCGTCTCCCAGTTCTCGTCAGCTCGAGACCGTGGGAATGTATGCTGTGACTTGATTTCACTGAAGTCATACCTGCGTGCGGTTGGACACTGAGGAATGTATATGGTATTCGACGGTCTATTGAGAACCACGATGTTTGCAGTAGAATTGTATCGCTTGTGACGTAGATTTGATGGTTGGTCAAGTGTCTGCAGCGGGGTCTTTCTGACAGTCGATTGGAATGTCCTTCGTCCCCTTCAGAGAGAATCTATCCGGTTTAAAGGGTAGGAAGCATTACTAATGATCAACCACTCGAGTGCGCTTTACTCTAGATATATACTCTATCTTATGGATTTACTTGAGACATATTAATCCCACTCGTTAATCCTCAATGTTTTCCGTTGGCGACTTCAGGTTGCTGCCAATTTTCAAGGGTACTGGACGTTCTTACAATCTTGTCCTGGTTGAACGTGACAGTAAATATTCTTTGATATAAACGTCAAATACAAATATGAAAAATAAAGATAAGTACGATAGAGGAATTAAAAAGAATGACACAACACCGGTACAATGCTTGTGTTTCATTATAACTTTGGATATATAAGATTTTAGGTGTATGTTTTATTGCATAGGGAGAAAAGCACATTCCCCATATCAGTAACAATCATTTACTATTGAAATGCCATGGAGAAGAGATTATGGTAAAATAGCAGACTTTCTTTACAATATAACTGAAACAATACTATAAAATACAAATACATATGTACGTAGTAATACGGCTTTAAAAACCGAGATAAGATTACAATATAACTATGGATGAGAAGCTCGGGTAATAAACCACTTGTTAGTGATCCTACACCTAAACAAACTGTAATGTTAAACACTTAAATTCAGTAGCCAATAATAATAGAAAGTAACGATTAATGGTATGAATAGTCATTACCGCATTTAAAAGAGTCAGGTGCCCCTGGGCACTTCCAGTCTACCCTCAGAGACATCAACCTAGTTTTGCGAAAGAATGAGATTTTGGAAGGCAAAGAGAAGACTATATACCAATAAGTATTAATTTGTGCTAAATGACGATTCCTCCGAATCAGTGATTGAAATTCATCTACTTCTTATACTTCTTTACTGACTCGGAATATATATGTTACACTACAGTTTAAAATATCCAATACACTATAACAACAGTTTGTAAATTCTAAAATTAAGGAGTATCTTCCTCGTGCACAGCTCTGTGCTCCGGTTGGTTCTTTGGCTTCTTTTTTCAAAGTCAGTTTGGTAATGAGTGTGCTCTTCACCTATTAACAATCTGGATTTCCCTAGCTTTGGTCTTGAGTATCATTATTTGTCGAAATTCACATATGATGCATTAAATTTATAAAGATATATATGTTCTGAGACCTATTATACACTTATCAAACAAAATGCACTCTGTCGATTTTCGTAGGCACATGTATTCAACTGTGTATTTTACCTATAATGTCTATTGAATATGTATTATTAAATGAAAATGATTTCATATATTTTGTTCATATTGTCTGTTATCATCATCATCATCATCATCATCATAATCATCATCATCATCATCATCATCATCATTATTATTATTATTATTATCATTATTATTATTATTATTATTATTATTATTATTATTATTATTATTATTATTATTATTCAAAGACAGGAAACATACTATTTTTCAATCAAAACTAAAAACGTACTAGTTGCACATTCTTTTGAATAACTTTTGCCATATTTATCATGTGTGTGAAATGTCCAACGATAATTGTGTCGCCTGTATTTCAGAACATTCATGGTGGATATACCTTGTCGAGCAGGAGAAACTTCCTCCATCCTGTTCTCATTTCTGGTTTCAAATGTCTATAAATGTCCAGAATGGCACTTTGATGTGAGTGCCAAAGTGACATCGCACCAGTAATTTTGTTATTTAGTTTCAGATCATATCACGCATTCCTTTCTGGACACTGTCTAAAATACAGAATTAGGCAATCGCACACTTCCTGTACGGCTTGGAATGATTCTGACGCCGATTTATAAGTGAATCTGTCGACCTTGTTTGGTGAGATTTGTCATGAACTAAACAACGGCTTCCAGCGATACTAAGATGGTCAGTCTGGCGTCTCTATAGTTAAAATTATTCCCCATATCGTAGTGGCATTTTAAGTGCTATAGCTTGTTGTCATCGGTAAATACTGTGAGTAGATTAAACATGATTTGGATCTCCTGTAGATTTTATCTGTCGTATAGTATTGTGACGATCTTCGAGGAGACATTCCCCTGTCCGGTTATCGTCTGACCTGCACGCTACTCTTTCAGCACTTTCATGATGGTACTCGAGAGGGCGACGAACAGAATCTTAACAATTTACACCCAAAACAAATTAGTTTTCCAATAGCACTTAACATAATGTGTATATTTATTCACTGAAAGTGCTACGAAATTTGGAACATCTCGTTTAGAGACCAAAACAAACCGTTTTCCAAACACAGGAATGGATATTGTTGCTGTAATTGCCTTACTACAATTCAAGCAAACGTTTCTGTTTGTTTATTTTTCTTTTGCAGCGTCATTTTGTAAACCTAATCGTGAAATATCGCCTTGCCTTGAAATTTAAAGCTTAAAGATGAGGAGCACTAGATATGGAAATAAAAATTCTGACTGCCCTAATGTAGTGTACCCCTTAACATTTTTACTTCAAATGTCATTTTCACCACTAGTTTAGAACTATCGAGTATCCCCAATAATATTCCACTGGTGGAACTAGAATCCACGCTATCTCAATGACGAGCTAAACCCCTAACCAATTTTGTTACCCTGGCTCACCATCTAAATGGTGTACATTCTCAAACGCTGAGATGTTCCAGACAAATGAATTCCCACGTGGTATACCCCTGGAGATTTATCCTCAGATTCTAAGTAAAAGTTTTGCTTTAGATTTTGTGTTTTACAATGATTATTGCTAAGAGTGAGAGAATGATAAAGAATTTTCATCCACGTATTCGTCTCCGGTGAATTAAAATGCTTTTATTCATATATTTAGAATATTAATATATGACAGAAAATTTGTATTTTCGTTCACAACCCCCCCCCCCCCCCCCAAGTTATACCCCATATTACATTCTAAATATTTCGGATGCGTTCTCATTATAGAAGTGGGAATTATTTAAAAGAAATAAGAGGAGTTACCGGCTCAGTTATGTGGCAAAAGTCACCATGGAGCTATACAATACATGAATATAAATAATATAATAGAACATTTAACACATTACAAAAATATTTGATTGTAGTGCAATTACGATACCGACTTAGGACGGTCATTTAATTTGACAAAAGCCAAACAAATGGTGTGGTTAACTGGTTTACGGGCCCACCTTCCCACTCACCGTAACAGCAGAACAATCAAAAGACGTACATTTAAAAATTTATAAATAATCCTGCATGTAAAGAACAAGGTTCAACAGGTATCGCATATTGAGAGGTCATAAAAATATAAACACGTAAGGTATTGTAAAAAACATAATGGTATAAAAATATAGACACACAAACTGGAAACATGTAGCTGACAATCCCCATTAGAGACGGTATTGTCATGTCCATTAAACTAGAACCGTAAAACGGATGATGGGTTCTCGAATAATAGAACAAGGGATAAAAGAAATATGTCATATTAAGATGAGATCAACCCCCAAAAATTGTTCTCAAGCTGCATGCTTGCATGGTATTAAGAACAAAAAATTCTGACCTTCGATTGATTGATTGATTGATTGATTGATTTTTGTTTTACATCACACCACGAATATTTTACGTATATAGTGACGGCATCTGCCTGATGCGAGGCATACAGATTTTGGACCTTTTCAACGGACCCACCCGAAGCAGTGAGATATCTTTTACGTGCCATGCATACCACGACACATGGCCTCGGTTTTTACTGTCTCATCCGAAAGACATGACACCGGCATGACCAGAGCGGGACTCGAACCCCGGCCTCCCGATCAGGAGTCCGACGCGATACCACTAGGCCACGCCGGCTTGACCTTCGAAGATTACACATAATATATTATGTGGGTGTTCGAGTTGGTCATTCGAATTTGTCTTTTGAAACACTTTGTTTTGATTTTATATTAAAATGCGCTAAATTTAATAAAGTTACATCTGTAAAATAAAACTTACAAAAATTAAAGTTGTATACCCTATATTGTGGTATAATTTCAAAATTAGAGCATGTAAAAAAACTGTATTTTTCTCGTATGGCTGAAGTTATTAACTTTGCGTTTATAACATTTTTTGTTTCTTCAAACCCTCGGAAATATCAAAAGAAGAAAATATTTCGTAAAAAAAATGGATATTCCATAAATACAACCATAATCTGACTTCGCGCATGCGTAGTTTAATCAAAACAAATAAGATGAAGGGAGACTCCGAAAGAAAACAATTTCAGAAAATACTAAGTTTAGCAGACTTGAATGCAAATTTTTTAAGTTACTCATCAAGTTTACTTACCTCGCCCTCCATGATGCAGCTTCCGAATAAGATCACGTGATAACCAAAATATCCCTTATTGAACATGCTTAAGTTGGTTGTAAATATTCTGTTTACAAACATCGAATTTTAGACAGCCATATCTCACTTAATACGACTAATTTCATTACATTTGCAAAATCCCTTTTTGAATATGTTTTAGGCTTGTATATATAATCAAGACAATTTAGAATAAATTTTTCTATATGCACTGTACTAGCAAACACAGAGTATACAGCTGTAAAAAATAAAATAAATCAAAATGGGGATGCCAGTAATCATGTAATATTTGATTTTTCTATTTTATAGCAAAATAGGTATACTTACAAGATATGAAACAATGTTTCTGTTTTGACAAGTGAATATATCATTTTACAAATTTTAAGTATCTGGCCAAGGATGTCTCAAATTAAAGAAATGTTCAAATCTTTATTACAAATTAAGAGATTAATAAAAGGAATGCATAATGATAATAGATTTTGATGTTATAATCGTCTTATTTCCGAACGCGGGCTAATTATTACAATACTTACGCTAACCGATTTCCGTAAAAAAAATCTGATCTGTATGGCGGATTCCTTCACGAATATGCGTGAAACCAAGCCATGGGTACACAAGTAGACGTCACATATCGGACTAACATTGAGCTACAGCACTGCATGTCGTATTAGTCACAAACATATTAGACTAACATTGAGTTGCAATGAGTTGAGTTGCAGCACTGTATGTCGTAACAGTCACACACACATTTGATTAACATTGAGCTGCAGCACCACATGTCGTGTTAGCCACAATCATATTTGACTAAAATTGAGTTGCAACACTGCTGGTCGTATATGTCACAATCATATTTGACTAAAATTGAGGTGCAACACCGCATGTCGTATTCGTCACAAACATATTTGACTAAAATTGAATTGAAGTTGCAGGACGGATTCACCATCACAATGAATAAACATCTTTGACAAAAATAATTATCTCGGACCATCCGGGCATTTAATTTTATTAATCACTAATCAATTACAGCTGATATAGTCTTATGTTCATTCAATGCAATTGTCTTATATTAATTCAATGCGACATACACAATACTTATATTAACATATAAATATGGTTTTTTACTATGTTGACTGCATTTGATTGGATCATTGTGTGTGTGTATGTCTGGGTGTAGGTGTGTGTGTGTACTTGTGTGAGCGTGTGTATGTGTTTTAATTATCATTTAATTCACCATCTTCCTTTCACAGTTGAAATTGGTATTGATGTAAGCATAAGTGAATCTGATAACATTAGTATAAATTTGTACTATAATTTAAAAAATAAAGATAATTTAAAACCTATATAATGCATGAGATGAGCACGTCTCTACATTGTTGTGGAAAGGAAATAAAACATTTAACTTAGTGGTATGAAAAATAAAACAAATACTCTAGATGCATGTAGAGTACAAGGGAATAACCACACAATAAAAACATAGCAAAATACAGCAGATAATGCAGTTGTGATACCGACATAGGACAATTGCCATTTATATGGTTGACAGGTTCATTTTGGGGATCTACAATATGTGTAGAGCAAAGCAATGGCCAAACTGGTCTGTGTCGAAAGCTATCTACTGCAAAATACGAAAGTAACTGGTGTCATGTGACTATGGCACTAACAATGTACCACAGCATTGTCTATTGTCCCGAGTCAAGTCTACAATCGCAAGCCGTGTAAATGACAATGAATTGGTCAATGACAACGAACTCTCTCATCTGTAGGCACCTATCAGCATTCCGTTCTATTCTACATCTTGATATATTCGGCCAAATGTTATTTTAACGAGCAAGAGCAAACATTTACCTTAATATGAATAGGGTTTAATCAACAAAAATGAGTAACAGGTACGGAGACAGAGGCATTAGACAATTAAATAGCGAAAATTATTAACCGCAATCAAAAACAACATTTAAAGACATGCATCTGATAGAGAGGTATATCTGATGCACCTTGGTGAAGGTGTTACTGAATTTAAACGATTCTTTTTTGACATCTTGAATGAAGCAATCTTGCTTCGGAAGCACATCAATTAATTTTTTTCCGAATGTTATGGCTTCGTTAACTACGTATAACTGATATGCTTCGGTTTGGAAAAAAACCTTCTTACTATGCAGTCAGATTATTGTGACTTGCATGGGGGTAAATTAACTATCTCATATCGCAAAACTGCGATGTTTGGATACGCGCCATTACCTATGTTTATAACGCAGCAACAGATTCTTGTAGTGTCCGTCAGTTACAAGTTATGCAGTATTTCGTGTTGTGTCGATGATAAACTGGGTTGATGGTATACTCGGGAACTGAAACTCCTTCAGCAGTGATGTCGACCATGTGGTAATGATAACTTCAATATATATGTCAATATTATTTTGTGGAAAAGGTCTGCATATACTTACATGTACATTTGATATCGGTATTTCATTCCTACTTGAACTTTGCTTAACAAATTTTTACATTACGAAATATATTCTAATACTGGATTTAAATATTTCATCTCGGAAAAAGGGTAGATTCTGCTCTTGCTTCTTTACTGACCATAATTATATTCCATAATTTGAATTTTAAGTTTTCAGAAAGCTTGAAAAAAGAATATCTCCCTCTTGTATACCTCTATCCTACAATAGGTTCTTTAGCACTTATCTTAAGGTAAATCTGGTCTTCAAATAGTAATATATAATTTATTACATTCCATTTCTACGTTTTGGGTATTGACCATTACTGAGGAGACATAAGTTGTCGAAACACACATATGGTGCATCGCATTAGTACATGTATGTTTTGTAATTTATTATCCCCAAATTTGAAAATAAAATCGAACATTACATATTGTAAAACTTAACAAGCACAATTACGCTTAAGGAAGACCATGAAATGATTTTAAAAAACCAGTTAAATATTCCAAAGGGAATGCAATAAATAAAATAGAATTATTATTACACTCTTCAATAAAGATTATATTTTCTAATATGAACAAATAGAAGATAAATAGTGACAGAATTTCAAATTGGACTGGAATTTATTTGAACGTTTGACATGTGTTGTTTATTTCAAAGTTGTATTCTTACCGACCATGATTAGTGTAATCAATTAATAATTGATTGTTTCATATCTTGACTTCTTCACGTGCACAATCACACAATTTTAATCCAAAATCCAAAACAATCGAACATTTATTGAAACAATATGAAATATTAATTTCTGTAAATCATTGGTATAACACAATGCATGACGCTTCCATATACGTGTACAAGTAAATATTTTTTTCTTTTTTTTTTTTTTTTTTTTTGTTAGGGGCAGGCGTCGTGTAGTGGTTAAGCACTTGGCTTGCGGGTGCGCCACTATATTTAAGAGGTTGGTTACTATGTTGCAATATAACTGAAAAATCGTTGAAAGCGACATAAAACACCATTCAACCAACCAACCATAAATAATGCTACTGCTAATTATTAACTGAACCATGTGTACTTAGAAATAGTGCATTACTTAAGTTTTTTCCTCAAAAATTTACTTTAATACCATGATGACATTTAAATAACGTAATTACGTTTTTATATTATAGTTTTTCTTTTATTTACTTCAAATGGAATTATATATGTTAGATAAGTACATCAATTTTTTGTTTTTGAGATTCAATTTTGATAAAAGGAGTCATCCATTCTTATGATCGCTTGAAAGTTATTAGACATTCGAACAAACATTCCATTTAATAAAAGTTGATGTTATATTCTCGATAAGTACACGTAAATATAAGCAAAAATATACATGTATTAATATAATAGACGTTCGAATAAAACATCGCCTATGGCATTTAGAATTTTAGTTTCACGAGCAGCGGAATTATGTGTAATAAATCAATAGGCATGGCAAGTCAACAGGAGATGTTCATTCCTCCAAAGCTTATGATGTAAAACAATAGTAATTAACGAGACGTCTGACTGGCTGTTCTTCTGTAAGATGCCCCTGCTACTATTCTAATATATCATGGGCTCTGGTTGAATAAAATAATTTGATCAATCCATAATTTAAGATTTATTTTGATGAAAAATAAAGAAATTCCACTATTTCGCTATATATTTTAAATAATTTTTACCTAAAATGTTGCTGTTAACACTTGAAATTTTTCGGGGGAGACCCCTTTCAGCACGATTTTATCAAAATTAAGGTGGATTATCTATAGCAAACTGTTAAAATTTTGATAGAGAAGCTGAGGAACATTTGATATATGGGTTATGCTAAGCTAAAAATGTTTTATTCCACCATAAAACATTTAATTAAAAACATTATGTTTGACGTTGATCTTCAATTATCACCTTACTTCTTACGCCGCTATAAGATGCATTTACATTTTAAAATAAAAGATCAAGTTTTCAATGAAAAGATACACAAACATTATTATGACTGAATGAAAAACTAAATAAATAATTACATACAAAAACTTTTACCTTAGATACCTGTAATATAATTTATGCATTATATAAGCATGTCGACAAATAAGTCTTTTCAGAGATGTTCAAGGCCCTAGTGTATTATCAAAGAAACTTGAAAAGAATAGAAAAATACATAACAAAAGAAATATGCATGAAGGAAACATACAAATTTTTATAATAATTTACAAATTTTCAAAGCCGTAAATTTTGAAGTAAATGTAATGGACTCAGTACAGAAGCACTGAATATGAATATATGAATATTCTTTTTACGTCACTTCACGATTATTTCACGTATATGATGACGGCATCTTCCTGGTGCATTGTACAGAAACTTAGAACTTTAATTTGCAACGGACCCACGCATCTTTTACGGGCCACGCCTACCGTGATCCCGGACCTCGGTTTTCACTGTCTCTTCCGAAAGACAGTACACCGGTGCACCCAGGGCGGGAGTCGAACCCGAGACCTCTCGGTCACGAGCCGAGCACCTTATCCACTGAGCCACTACGGCTTCAAAAGCACTGAAAAATGTTAATGTAGCCTAAAATAAAATAATTGACTTTGATCAAATAAATGTTAGGAGACTTCAGATTTCAGTGCACCATTTAAATTCAGATATAATTTCAAAACGTGCCATATAAACATATTTATCCGATGTGTGCTTATCACTCATCCTTAAGGCAAACGAAGTCTGGACCAAAAGAAGCGGATGATTGTAGCCGAACATCGATAAAAGATTGAAAAAAGGTTCCATTGGTGCAAATTACTGACAATTCCAGGAATCTTTATAAGTAAAATCTATATTAATTTGGAAATGTTTCTGAAAACGACACAGTAAACGAATATAACGGTGATACTTGGGTGTAGGTGCAATCGGAACCCTGGTGAGAAGTGAAATTGTTGTTCCTAGTCATGCCCACGATCTCTACAAAATACTTGACAGTTATCCCACCTCAATATCACCTGAAAGATTTAATCATACATTCCTAACAAGATGGACGCGGAAGTCTTTTGAATCGTATATAAATAGATTGCTTGCATGCATGGAAAATATTTCACCAGCTTGATATACGTATAAGCATTGAGTTTTATGTCGTTTTGCTTTTGAAATAGCATTTTTAGAATGATATGCATACTTTTTATTGATAAGACGTCACTGTGCAATGTACCATTTAGTCTAGACTGATTATGCTAGCTCATTTTATATAATAGAATGGCGGATGTAATTGATCAGTAAGGGATACTCTATAGCATCTGAAAGTATATCTCTCCGCTCTGATAAAGAAAGGGTCAGGCTTTGTGTAGTGGGTAAGGTAAGCGCTTTGCTTGCGGCGCCAACGATCCGGGTTCAATCCCCGGGTCGCACCACCATGTTTAAGAGATTGGTTACCTCCTGCTTCCATGTCGCGATAGTACTGAAAAATTGTTGAAAGCGACGTAAAACACCAATCAACCAACCAACCAACCTTATAAAGAGTCCTATTGATAAAAGAAAGAAAGAATTTAAAGAAACAATCAATAAAAGAAACGACGAACAATCAAACAAAAACTAAACAGAAAAAGAATCCCTATAATAATAATAATAATAAAATAAATAAATAGATAAATGAATAAATAAATTGATAAGAATAACAATTTCATAAAAATATGAAGTGAAAGTCGGCTAATTCAAGTTAACATATACGAATTCGATTTTGTCTTTTTGTAACAGACACAAAGTCTACATGTCAACTAAAGAGTTAAAACATCAGTTCCTTATAGCCTTAAATGCTCACATCTCTCGGATTGTAGGGCAACTTTATGATTCACATTACAAATTTATGTTTAAGGCGCCTCAGATCAATTCTCTCAAAAACACGGATCCAAACATGTCCATTACGCTTCCATTTCAGAAAGGAGAAATTTACAATGTTTGTTCAAAGTTCAGAAAGACTATCGTCATTTGCTACTCTGAAAGTATATCTCCCTCCGCCCTTATAAAGAGTTCTATTGATAAAGAAGCTCTTTCGTTTGCATAAATCGTCTTATAAAGCTTCTTCGTAGCTGTATACTAAGGCAAGGTGCTATGTTTCAGCAAACAAGCTTTGGTTGAGAAAACATAGTGCAAATGAGTTTATAAAATGCAAAATGTATCGAGTGAATTTTCAATATCGATCAAGTATTATTTTTTATCTGTTTCAACGAATGTGAAGAGGTGGCCTTTTTTCTTTTTCGAAAGTGAATAGTGTAAGTACTCTTGAGTAAAGATCTAAGGAAAATCTTTAGAAATGCATTGTATTGTGATTGCTAAAATTTCAAAAATTCTGTAGAATATATCCTAAATCTAAATATTTTATGGGTTTAAATTCTACATATGTAATTTACTAAAATAATAACGCACCGACGTTGTATGAAAATTTTTATAATTTTCTCCATTAAATACGCAAATGATAGGAACAAAATGAGGCTTTCGCCGAATGCACATTCCGACCAATGGTTTCTTGAGTACCGCATTGATATTTGTGATAATTAAAATTAAAACTAAATTCACTGTTTACATTAGGTCTTTATGTTTATAAATGACAAAACTTACATTTCTTTCATGTTTGCAATATTTAATTTTTACTGATTATGTTTTAAAACAGTAATATTGCATACACTGAAATGCGCGTAATAGTATTTCTAATTTAATCCATCAATAAAATTTGATACAACTTGCATATCAAGGTGCTAATAATAAATATGACGTCTAATTGCTTTGGATACAGACAACACATTTTCCTGAAATGTAACAATTTGAATTGAATGAAATAATGATAAGTTATCAATACCTGGAAAGCAACACATAATAAAACTCGTCTATATTATTCAGTTTGATATGCGTCTATACATACATGTATATGCAATTCCTAACACTTATTCATAATACATTTAGTATTTCGAGAAATAGTTTGAGTTCACAGTATTGTAACTAAATACCTAATCAGAAGAATCCCTTCGCATTGCGATTTTACGATCACTTAGTAGTATTTGTAAATCAAGTCCCGTCAATCATATCGAGATGAAAGATTATAGGATCACGTTCAAATTGTCTGTGTTTTGTATTTTATGGTGTTGAAATCATTTTATCTGGATCTTATCCATTATACCGAAATGTATATATACAGATGTAGTATTGTGTACTGTATATTAACGAATAATTGTTCAGATGTTTTACATAGTTTTAATTGGGGAAAATTGAGGTGTCGTTACATCCCTGTAAAGCTACATGTACCTTTCGTCTATTTGTCATATTATTTGGTAATATGTGACTATATACATGCAGATAATTATTCTTAAAAACTGCAGTTTGTGTTTAAACTTATCGTTGAAAGACTGCACGTGTACGAATGCTATAGGACCTCGAATCTTCTTCAGAGTTATACATAAATCTTTATCCACGACACATGCTCCAGAATTACACTCAAACTTCTAGAAGTTCAAGGATTGTCGTAAATTATGCCGGACACCCCGTTTTCAATTTTCTGATAGAACTTATTAACGAACAGGATGCACCAAAAGTTATAAATGGTGTGATGGTATATTTTACACACCAATGTAAATTTAAATAAAAACCCAGGTAACGGAATTAATAAATACATAAAATATATGGATAAATGTATTTCCTCCCAGGGAACAGTACATCTTCTATCATACTGCCAAATATTAGGTTATATATATATATATATAGAGAGAGAGTGAGGAATATTTGTTTCATTGCTAACGTATATTACATTTATCATTTTGTAGAATGAGGAAAGATATGAGACAATGTGCACAAATACTAAATGTAAAAATGTAAAATGTTAATGAATGTCATATTGAGCCGAGTTTAGAGTACATCTGTACTGATCCTAAATATATACTTCATATTTACTATGAAAAAAAGTTTGTAAATTATTCTAAAACTAAGGAGCATCTCTTTCATGTATAACTCTGTTGTCCTTTTATGGGTTTTTAGCTCATCGTTTAAGTCACTTTGATAATGAGTTTGCTCTTCAAATATTTAAAAATCCGATTTTCACAATCTAGGACTTGAGCATCACTGAAGAAAAGTGGTCGAAAAGCGAATCTGGTGCAGCTAGTTAATACATGTATATAAGTTTTGATTTTAACATAAATCAACGTATCTTTGTTTTTTCATTGCGTAATATCAAATGGCATGTTCCTAGAATTTTCTAGAAAATTATTTCAGTTTTCATTTTCTTTGTTTTATTTACTTTAAAAGTATAACACGAAGAAGTATCGAAGGGTAAACCATATCTCATAGTCCATGGAATAAAGGGGACAATATAAAAATAATAAAATAAATACACAATAAAAACAACACGTATATCATAGCTGATAAATACAGAGAATATTCAATTAAAAATTCAAATACAAGGTAAGTGCCATTAACTGCACCAGATCTTATATTTGAGTCTTCTAATTGTTTGTAGATACAGGAACTTCTTCGTTAATTTGTATCGTATCATTCGACATATCTACAGTACGTACTGATTTCTATTATATAGATGTACATATGTATCATTTAATTTGAATATATGATACAGATTTGAATGACTTCGATTGACGCGATTTTTGATAAACCTCTGTCAACACTTTATTTTAAATTTGTCGTTTGACGTCAAGTTACAATGCATTTCGTGGCTTTTCTCCCTCGAGTTTGAAACACACATGTCCTAAATGAAACTCACATTTAATGATATGGAACATGTCTAATAAAAAAGCGCAGGTTGCAAAGTGTTCCACTCCTTCTTTGGCTGAAACCTCCATCTACCCAAATCTTTCACATATTAATTTCTTTAAGATTTATATAAGTTTATTGATTGTTGATTAACAATAAATGTAACATTGCCTTATCGTTTTAGTTCGTGTTATCTATGTAAAATAGATTTTGGTCATTTTGCAATTGTAATATATCCAGAAAAAGCAAAACAAGGTTAAAGGTATTGGTGTTCTTCAAAGTTCGAAGGCCAATTTTTCAAAATACAATTTATGAACATTTATACAAAATAATACGTAGCGAAGTGACGTTTATGTTTCAAGGGTGTAGCCCGTATGGCGGTCACCTACTAACAGCGTGTAGAGATTGACAGTGAAGCAGTTGACGTTATCATTGTTTAGTCCCACGACTACCGACATCTTTATCGGTTGTATATTAAGAGGATGTTCTTCATAATAAAATTATTCAGATAAGACTAATTGAAAGGTGTACAAAATATCAAGCCTTATCTGCTATTGGGTACAAAACGACAATTAAGGTATTATGATAACGTTCCGTCTCCGCCTACCTGATATTTCATTCGGAAGAGGTTCTGGATTTCAAGTCAGAAACACTTTAAAAGACAAATGGAGGACGTAAAATGAATGATTTTTAAAACAGGCTTCATTTGAAAATTACAATATCTTTTTTATGACAAAAGTTAAAATAAACATTTGAAATATACATATGTATAATCTTTTTTTCAATTATTACTGTTATTATTAACATAACGTTGCAATAATAATAATAATAATAATAATAATAATAATAATAATAATAATAATAATAATAATAATAATAATAACAATAATAATAATGATAATAATAATAATAATAATAATGATGATGGTGATGATGATATAATTATTTATTATTATTATCATTATTATTATTAGTAGTAGTAGTAGTAGTAGTAGTAGCAGTAGCAGTAGTAGTAATAATGATAGCAGTATTTTCATTTATTATAATCATTATTACCGGTATCATTTCTTGCAGATTTAATGCTATTTTACTGTATTGAACATAGAAAAGTATATAATATGTTTATATATCAAAATCTCAGACATAAGAAAATATTTACGAAGCTATACCATCAAATCCATAATATATTAGAGTACATTATCCGTGTTTTGAGACCAAGTTCTTCGTCTGAGGTAATAATGTGATAAATGTATATAAAAGAAAATCAATTCCTTTCAAAATTCTCAATAATTAAATTACCAATCTATTGTAAAAATCCAGCAAATAAAAATTGAAAACTACTATGCACGATTCCTTACGTTTTATTTGTAATATCACAATCACTAGTGCGTAATAATTATTCGGAAAATAAAAGAAAGACAAGGGGACGTCAACTTAGTTGTATCAATACCACACTGTTGTCAACAAAGTGATAAGAAACCCAAACAAACCTATCATTTCTAAATTACCACCCTATCTTCTTATGGAATGGGAAACTCTTTGCCTATTATTTTTATCTCTCTCTAATCTCAATAATATTTAAGCAGTCAGTGTCTTAAACGACGGTATCTAATACTTCACTCGTGAAGGCCAAAATTAAGCAGTGGATACGGGAGGGATAGTTTATAGGTGGTTGATAATTATTCAGCAATGTTTACAAACAAACACACCGCCTCTATTTCGTTATTTAATAACTCTGATCGAATTATTTAACTAAGAAAATTATAATCTCCATACTTGATACATGCCGCCTAGTAGCGTTACGAAGAAATCTACAAGCAACTTTCTCACGAGGTGAATGACAACGTTGGCACGCGAACTGTAATCTAGTCCTTGATTGGTCAAAATTCCTGTACAAGTCGTCTGGCTCTTAGAGTCATAGATTCCTTGACTCCATTTGGATAAAATCAATCGTAGTTATCAAGCCCTAGTTAATGAATGTGATTAAAAATTAAGATATCACATTACCATATTCATATTACCATAATTAGAATGTAGATTCTAATTTATATTGTATAATGAAAATGAGATAAAAGTACAATTGTCCTATTATATATATACCTTAGAATTAACATACATGTGTATCATACAAAATAAATAATTAAGAGGTTGTGCTCGGGTCTGCTCTAAAAGATTTAGATGCCCTGATAACATTTGTGAAAAACATTACATATTTCTATGTTCTTAAAGTAACTACAACTGGATCTATACGGCTGTATTTTGACTATTGTCGTCAATATATCACCATTTCAGTTTTCAGTGCTTCATTACTGATACGAGTACATATTTCTAAGCTTGCTGTAGTTATAACATTTAAATTCTAAGAGTATCCGATTCATCAATAACTAAGATCCTACTTTGGCAATCCGAAAATTATTCAAAACATTTCTCACTTTCTCAATTTTGGTTTTGAGAATAACTGGTAAACATTATTTGTCCAATTCCGCATTCTGGATCACGAAATAAATATATAAGTACGTGTACTTATGATAGCGAAATAACACATACTTCCTTAAAATGCTTGAGTAAAATACTGAAGCTTATTGTTAAGAGTATGTCAGCAGAATCCACACAACATGGTTTGAATTACGATGTCTCTTATTTTTTTTTAATACGAAAGCATCTGCTTTCTTATATCAGCATTATTATCCACCTATTTGATAAAATAGAGAAAGACTTATATATGATATTGCTTTTTATTCATAACGGTGGGTGAACAATTTTAATGAAATGTAATGGAAATAACATCTACATAACATAATCACGTTATATATCCTTTGCTTAAACTTTTATAGTAAAAAGGAGCAAAGACATGGCTAGCTTTACTTATATTCACTAACATGTTTCAACAATTTAATATCTATGGAACACACACTATTTACAAATATCACAATTTTACATACAATGTTCCAGCATTGAATGCTGGGCACACCTCACACGACGATAGACAAATAATACGAAAATTGATCGAAACAAACCAGGTCCTATAATTAAATCATATGTTGCATTTGCACGTAATCAAATTTAATGCATATCACTATCAAACTGCTTCCATGTATTGGTGGAGCAAGTCTATTTTTAAAACAATTATAATTATATAGATCGTCCACAATTTATTACAGAATGCAGATTCTTCTTATATTCAGATATCACAGCTAGCTTTACGATCCCTAGTTTCTCCTGAAAAAAAAACCCAAATGAGTGGAAACTTAAATGTATATTTTAATGCATTAAAATATTAAAATATAACATGTTCATGGCGAATCCTATATCGCAGTCTTCTTAAAATATAACATTTTCAGTCAGGAAATTATGTAAATCACTCTAAAACTAAGGAGTATCTCCCTCATGCATAGCTCTGTCCCTAGATTGATTCTTTGGTTCACTTTTTCGGTCATTTTGGTTTCAATACTGCTTTTCAAATATTTATATATGAGACTTCCAACCATTCGGCCATGAGCATTACTGAAGAGACATAAGTTGTCGAAATGCGCATCTGGTGCACAGAATTAAAAGGTATATATTTTCTATATCTATTATACTTTACTCTTATTTCGGTATTGAAGTGACATTTCCATACATCTAAGTTGATATTACTGAAATATGTAAAGTATGATTGTATTATATCCCATACATTAAGTAAATAACGAAGTAGTACTCAAGGGTTAATCACATCTGGAATAAAAAACAATATCATGCACGATGTCGTATTCAGACAAATGGGAATCCTAATTAAACTGTAGTGAAACCAGATATATATATATATATATATATATATATATATATATATATATATATATATATAAATATATATATATATATATATATATATATATATATATATATATATATATATATATATATATATATATATATTATATATTTATTTATTTATTTATGAGACAGGGAAACTCCTTTCCGCCCCACTCACTTTGTAAACCGATAAATCTGGATTTTCACTTATTTAGCTTTAAAATAGTTTTACAAAATTAATATCAATCGACAGATCTTGTTTAGTCGTAAATTTTGGTGTATGTCATATGTTTCTACGAAGAAGCATTCGTATTTTATAGGGAAAAATCATTTTAGATAGGGCATTTCTATTCTAATTTTGACGTGACGTCGCCAATGTGTAACATTGAGTCTATGAGAAACTTGTCTACGTCACGTCAAAATTTAACATGGAAATCGCCCTATCTAAAATTGATTTTTTTTCTATAAAATATGAACGCTTCTTCATACAAACATATAGCATATACCAAAAGTTACGACTACACAAGATCTATCGAATGGTTTTGCCTTTTTGAAATTATTCGAAGGATGAATAACTGAAAATCCAGATTTTCCAGTTTCCAGAGTGAGTGGCGCGGACAGTAAATCAAATTTTCCTGTTCACAATATGAAATGCTGTTGAACTGAAATTTTGGTGTCAGATATACACGAATATAATAGATAGGTATACTCTCTTCAATGGTTTACGATAAATTTAGCCATCCTTTATCAAAGCTCATATATATTTCACCCATGTGGTGAAAGCAAGTGTTCAGTAATGTAAGGAACAGGAGCATCTAATGATTTTCCTCTACCAGATTCGGCAAGCACAGTGAGAAAATTTTCAACTCGTATATCGAGGACTTACCGTCATCAATCAAAACTTTGGTATCTCCAGTATGTGTTTACACTTCTGCAATCGAAGAGGTATACATGATTTAAATAAATGACTAGATAGAAGAGTTTTCGAGATTGTTACTTATCGCATATGATAGAACAATAGGTTTCTTAATCTGTCCTGATAAATACATTTAATTGATTATGTTATCATTATAATTGATTTATATACAAACAACTAATTAATCCCAAATGTATTAATTTTATTATAAGAATTCTTTTGCTTAAAAATCAACATTTCAAAAATCATATCCGTGCTCAAAACAAATACATATCAGTAGGAAACAAATCAATTCATATTTTGAAATTGTTTCATTACATCTTTTATTCTAATGTTTATGGTTTTTAAAGCAATGTATAAATATAAATAAATGGTTTTTGAAGATAAATATACTACTTTATTATTATTTTTTTCATTTATTTTTGTTTCCTTAACTTACAGTTAATAGTAAAATACAATAAAAAGAAGCAATTGCGAGTTTGTTTATCTAATCGAAAATATCTATTTGTTATTGTTATGAAATAAAGAATATAAGTTTGTACTACTTTTGTGGTGAATGGGAGGGTTGGCCCCATAACCGGATAACCATACAAATAGGATGACAATTATCATTGCCGTTATTAGTGGGAACCGCAAATTCATTATTATCGCATATGTTTGTAATGCATTTTTTTGTATTTATTATTCATTACTCATCATGTCAGTGACGACATTTGTCATGCAGCTAGTATTTTCTTCAGATATACTTACAGTCTGAAATGAAACCGCCAAGATAACCACCGGATAATAATTTAAGTTGTTTAGAAGGCTCTATGCTTACAACTCTTTGTCATTATAAAATCATCCTATTTAACAGATTTAAGTGAATTCATTCGAAAGCCATATTTCAATGGATTTATATAGTAGTTCTTTTACTATTTTTCCAATTTTTGCTGCAATATTGAATATATTATTGTGTTAAAGTGTTACTTGTCTTAAATGTTTTAGATAACTGCTTAAAACATAAAAAAAAACCCCAAATCTAGACATATTAATCGCCATACAATTTGATTTAATAGTGGCACATAACTTGTATTTATAAGTACATAGATGAGTAAGTCATTAAATAAAAGTGAAGTATATATCAAATGGTTTTAAAGACGTTTTTTCTAGCACGCAAAAGAAATACTGAATCAAAACGAGAAGTCATGGCTATGTTGTTATAATCTCTTAGGCTAATTGATACATGTAATTGGGAATCTGTGGAAACAAAATACAGGGAAGATTTTAAACTAGAAACTACAAAATCGTTTATGAATTCAACAACCTCTTCAGGTATCCTTTTCTGTGTCCATTTTTCCTGGAATTAATCATAATTCCCGATAGTGCTTATCAAATTTTTTCAGACTGTATTACGTTTGAAAATGGGAAAAGTATAGATAAATGAACAAACAAACAAGCAAAACATAAACAAAAACGCGAAAAATTCTAAAAACAAAACAGAAAATGAAACACACAAAAAACCAAAAAAAGATTTAAAAAGACTATTTGTGTAACAATGTACTTTTTTATCACTCTTTAATGCTTTTTTATTTTATACAAAAATGGGCATTTAGTACAAATTCAAGGAACGTTACTATAACCGTTTTACTTTCACATTCTAACCATTTTAGGAAGAAGGTTATTAATTAGAACTGTTAAAGATTCAGTAAAACAATTCTTGAAAGATATATACGTTAAATAGGGTAATCGTATTGCATATTATAATCAAACTATTTATCGACTATAATTTATTCCATAAACATTCGTTTGACATATATAAAAATGACTTAAAACAATACCTATTTTTAAGATTTGATGCAGATTTCAAGTCTAATTTGCCAATTACATCAAAATTATATATAAAACGCCCCCTCCCCAAAATTGTCAATACGCTCATAATAATTTTTAGAATAAAATTTTGTTTTTCGCAATGGTTTCAAACTTGTTTATTCATAGGAAACAATTCGTTTAATACATTATTCATTTTGTATAAATTATGAAACGTCGTATAAATGCCAGTTTAGCAATAAAGATTAGAATGTTTTGAAAAAAATGCTCATCTAACCATAGGCGTATATCGTAATCGTTTATCTTCATATTTTTATAATTTGTATATCGATGTCACATTGCTGAAATTAGAGGTATTGTGAACTCTAAAGAGACATGTTGATGAATTCCTTAAAAGGAAAGAGGAAAAGTAAAATCGTGAAAGAGTTAAATGAATTATTCCAAATTGTAAACATTTAAAGTGGTTACAAAATAGGAATCAAAAGAGAATTTCAGTCGCAAGTGCAAGTGGACTCCGGTGCAATGTAGATTTACAAAGAACATGGCGACGGGTCACACTCGACGACATGCCTAGATATATTTTGTATTAAAAAGGGTAATTAAGACGAGAATCTACCTATTGATATTCAAACACACGTTGATCGGTAACGTTTTGTCATAAAATCTGTATTTGATAATTGGTACTCGTATAGATTTTATTAAAACCGAATTCCTACAATAGATTACAATTAAATAGCTCTTTATTAGAATAATGTGATGCAATGATTTTCAAGAAAAATCACAGTTTATTGCCATTGGTATCCTGGAAGCGTTTATTTGGTTTTTTATTCAAATCATGACGGTTAATAACGGGATTAACTACGGTAGTTATATTATTCCATTAAGCTCAGAAGGCATTGGCAGGAGATTACACATTACAGAATGCTATCAGATCATAATTGCCTATTTTAACCATTTTGTCGTGTATCATGATCATTCCTATTTTAACCATTTTGTCGTGTATCATGATCATTCCTATTTTAACCATTTTGTTGTGTATCATTGTCTTTCCTATTTTAACCATTTTGTCGTGTATCATGATCATTCCTATTTTAACCATTTTGTCGTGTATCATGATCATTCCTATTTTAACCATTTTGTCGTGTATCATGATCATTCCTATTTTAACCATTTTGTCGTGTATCATGATCTTTCCTATTTTAACCATTTTGTCGTGTATCATGATCATTCCTATTTTAACCATTTTGTAGTGTATCATGATCATTCCTATTTTAACCATTTTGTCGTGTATCATGATCATTCCTATTTTAACCATTTTGTCGTGTATCATGATCTTTCCTATTTTAACCATTTTGTCGTGTATCATGATCATTCCTATTTTAACCATTTTGTCGTGTATCATGATCATTCCTATTTAACCATTTTGCCGTGTATCATGATCATTCCTATTTTAACCATTTTGTCGTGTATCATGATCATTCCTATTTTAACCATTTTGTCGTGTATCATGATTATTCCTATTTATAGGTGTTCTGATATCTTAAAGCAGTACTCCTAACATATACGTTCCATTGCATAGACTAATTTTTGACAATGTTGTTAAGATAACTATGAACAAGAGTTGTCAGAA